>CM065592.1:311605709-311680910 GCA_033119425.1 Bufotes viridis
CTGCACTCCTCCTTGCTGGGCTCTTGCGCCCAGCCCAGAGAACTTCCAAACACAAGTGACTCCACAGCCTAACAGCAGCTCCAGGACAATCACACCCACCTGCTGGTGCTGGCTGTGTTTTAAAGCCCAGCAAAGTCCGGCTCTGGACCGTGGGGAGTAGGCACCCACCCAACTCTTTGCCTACTCCCAGTAAGAGCCGGCCCGGATTGGCTTTGCAGCCAAACTAACTATAAATGTCAAGCAGCACTAGCTGCTGCTGACACATAAAACCCGGCTCTCACCTCACCGAGGCCAGGAACCTCGGTGACACGTACCTCCCATCGATAACGGTACCTTGCACCTTACCACATACCCCCCCCCCTTTGTTCAACCCTGAGGGGGTGAACACATGTGAGGCAGTGGACGCGGGACAGGGCATCTGCATTACCCTGCAAGCGGCCTGCCCTGTGTTCTACCGAAAATTTGAAATTTTGCAAGGATAGGAACCACCTGGTGACCCGAGCATTCCTCTCCTTGGCCTGGCTCATCCACTTGAGAGGGGAATGGTCGGTCACCAGACGGAACCTCCTCCCTAACAGGTAATAGCGGAGAGATTCGAGTGCCCACTTGATAGCCAGGCACTCCCTCTCCACTATACTATACCTGGTCTCGGCTGGGGTGAGTTTACGGCTCAGGAAGACAACGGGATGTTCTTTCCCATTTTCCTCCTGAGACAGTACTGCACCGAGACCTACCTCTGAGGCATCCGTCTGAACGACGAACTCCCTGTTGAAGTCGGGTGTCACCAAAACCGGGGACCCACACAGGACCGACTTCAACGCGGAGAAAGCCTCCTCCGCCTTCTCATTCCAGCTAACCTTCCCCGACTTTCGCCCCTTCAACAGGTCTGTCAACGGCGCTGCTATTGTGGCAAAGTGGGGCACAAACCGCATGTAGTACCCTACAATTCCCAGGAAGGACTTTACCTGCCTGGTGGTGACCGGTCGGGGCCAGTTACGAATGGCCTCTACCTTAGTTACCTGCGGCTTGATGACTCCGCGCCCATTAACATATCCCAGATATTTGGTCTCTTCCAACCCAATCGCACACTTCTTTGGATTGGCGGTTAGACCAGCTTTCCTCAGGGCATCTACTACCGCCTGCACTTTGGGCAAATGGCTTTCCCAGTCGGTGCTGTGGATGATTAAATCATCTAAGTAGGCCGAGGCGCACCGACGATGAGGTCGCAGCACAATATCCATTAACCTTTGGAAGGTGGCGGGGCGCCATGCAGGCCAAAGGGTAACACCTTGTAATGATACAGGCCCTGTGGAGTAACAAAGCGTTTTTTCCTTGGCCGCCTCCGTTAAGGGTACTTGCCAGTATCCTTTAGTGAGGTCTAGCACAGAAAAATAACGGGCTTGCCCTAAATTCTCAACAAGCTCGTCTACCCGGGCATGGGATACGCATCGAACTTGGACACTTCATTTAATTTGCGAAAATCGTTGCAGAACCGCAACGTCCCATCCGGCTTGGGTATTAGAACTATGGGACTGGCCCACTCACTTTTCGATTCCTCAATGACATCAAGCTTCAACATTAATTGCACTTCCTCCGCGATGGCCCGTCGCCGAGCCTCGGGTACCCGGTATGGTTTTAACCGGATTTTGGCCTGAGGCTCAGTGACGATGTCATGTTGGATGAGAGACGTGCGGCCAGGGAGGTCCGAGAACACATCCGTGTTCCGACTGATGAACTCCCTGACTTCCTGAACTTGTTTGGAAGACAGGCTGTCTGCAATTTTTACCGTGGCTACCGCTCGCAGGCCTCGAACTGTGGGGCTGGACCCTTGTCACCTAGAAGCCCTGGCCGGGGGCTGTTGTCGTCGGCCGTGTCCCTGTCTTTCCACGGCTTCAGTAAATTCACGTGGTACACCTGCTCCGGCTTGCGCCGCCCTGGCTGGTGTACTTTGTAATTTACTTCCCTACCTTCTCGATAACCTCATAGGGGCCCTGCCACCTGGCTAGGAACTTGTTGTCAAGGGTGGGCACCAGAACCAAAACCCGATCTCCCGGGTTGAAGGTCCGCACCCGAGCCTGACGATTATACACCCTACTCTGGGCTTGTTGCGCTGCCTCCATATGCTCCCGGACCAGCGGCAACACCCTTTCCATCCGGTCCTGCATCTGGGTGACATACTCAATGACACTTTTGTGGGGGACAGGCTGTTGTTCCCACGCTTCCTTGGCGATATCCAACAGGCCCCGAGGGTGTCTGCCATAAAGCAGTTCGAAGGGCGAGAACCCAGTAGAGGCCTGGGGCACCTCTCGCACGGCGAACATGAGATAGGGCAGAAGCAGGTCCCAGTCCTTCCCATCTCTGGACACCACCCTTTTTAACATATTTTTTAGAGTTTGGTTGAACCTTTCGACAAGACCGTCTGTTTGCGGATGGTAAACGGACGTCCGTAACTGCTTTATACGCAACAATTTACACAGTTCCTCATAACTTTGGACATAAAAGGGGTCCCTTGGTCGGTCAGAATCTCTTTTGGCAGGCCCACACGGGAAAACATTTCCATTAACTCTTTGGCAATGAGCTTAGCCGAGGTATGTCGCAGAGGCACCGCCTCTGGATACCGAGTAGCATAGTCCAGAACCACCAGGATATGTTGGTGACCCCTAGCAGACTTCGGTACGGGTCCGACCAGATCCATGGCAATACGCTCGAATGGGACCTCAATTATTGGGAGAGGGACCAGGGGACTTCTGTAATGCGGCTGGGGGCTATTTACCTGACAGGTCGGACAGGACTTACAGAACTCCTCTACTTCCTTAAACAAACCGGGCCAGTAAAATCGCTGTAGTACGCGGTCCTGCGTTTTCTGCCACCCCATGTGTCCCCCAAGAACATGTTGGTGGGCAAGCTCCATAACAAGCTTGCGGTATGCGGTGGGCACCACCAACTGTTCAACTGGCTCACCTCGGATTTGGTTCACCCGATACAACATATCCTGAAGAACAATAAATCGCGGAAACATTAATTCAGCCCCAGGTTTCTGGGGTTTACCATCAATCATTACAACACTTTCCCAGGCCCTGGTTAGGGTTTGGTCCCGGTGTTGTGCGGTCCCAAAATTTTCCCCGGAGACATTGAGGTCTGCCAACTCAGGTCCCGGTGGCAAGTCCTCCGTGTCTCCCACCATTACCCTCAGTGGGGTTGCCTCCCCTCTACCGCTGGAGCAGTGGTCACCCCTACCGCTGGCCCTTCAGATTCGGGCTCCCAGGGTTCTGGCCTTCCAGTGGTATCAGGCCACTCTACTAGGGTTACCCCTGTCTCGGGTCCATCAGATACTTTTATTGCCGGCCACAGCGCCGGGAAACCTGGGAAGTCCCTCCCAAGTATCAGTTCATGTGGGAGTTTAGTAGCGACAGCCACCTCGTGGGTCCACTTACCAGCCGCTGTGGACAAAGTCACTAGTGCAGTGGGGTAGTCTTTTAGGTCTCCGTGGATGCACAGGACCCCGATTTTACGGCCGGTATACTCCACAGGCCGTACTCAGGGCAGCCCTTACCAGGGAGACTAGACTCCCGGAGTCCAGCAGGGCCACCGCCAGAGAATCTCCCACCTCTACCTGACACAGGTGGTTATTGTCCTGCACCTCACGGGTGCCAGTTGCACACAGCTTCCGTGCATACAGGGAGTGGCGATAGCCGTAGTTCACTTCCATCGGCTCACCCTGGTGCGGACAGTCGACCCTGAGGTGGCCTGGCTCCTGACACCTCCAGCATACCACGGGAGGCGGAACCGCAGGGGCACATTCCGTGCAGGTCTCTCTGTCGCCGGTCGTCGGAACTGGGGTGGAGGCCTCCGGGTTTGACTGGCCCCTTCCCAGCAAGACTCCCCTGCAGGTTTCTGGTGGCCTCGTAACGCTCCACCAGATCAACCATTTCAAGGGCATTAGTGGGGGATACCTGGCCGATCCAGTGCTGAAGGGGGTAAGGTAGGGCCCTCCAGAACATGTCGGCCAGCAAACGGTCCAGTATAGCCGTCGGACTTGGGAACCTCAGGCTGCAGCCACTTTTGCAACCTGTGCAGCAACTCATAGTACTGTGGCCTGGCGGGTTCAGCCGATTTAAAGTCCCACTGGTGGACCCGCTGAGCCCGGACCAACACATTTACCCCCAGTCTGGCCAGGATCTCCCCTTCACCGTGGGGTAATCAGCAGCCTGGTCATCTGCTAGGTCAAAAAACCTGCTGGGGTCCGGATGCCAGGAACGGAGCGACCACCTCGGCCCACTGGTCACGGGGTAACTTCTCCCTCACGGCTACCTTCTCAAAGACCGCCAGATACGCCTCAACGTCGTCCGAGGGGGTCATTTTTGGGATCGCCGCACGGACCGCTTCCGGGCATCATGGACATGGTGGGACGCTCCTGCAGCTTGTAAAGCCATCACGTGCTGTAATAGTAGCTGGTTGGTCTCCCGCTGCTGCACGTTAGCCTCTATGAGAGCTTTCACAGCCGCCTCCATGTTGCCAGCAATTCCTACTTGTAGCTTTGCTGGTTTAATATATTCCATGCACTTGTGCCCAGCAAAACAAACAAACTTCGGCGTTCACGCCAGCCTCACTGCGCATGCCCGCATCCGACACCAAATGTGGGAGTCGCTCTGGTAGATAGCGGTGCGGGTGCAGTACAGAGGCAAAACAGGGAGTCCAGAAGGTGCAATGAACAGTGTTTTATTCACACTTGCACAAAAACAAACAATATAAACAGTCTCTTGGTGTTTGTTCACACATACCAGAAATCATGAGGCAAAACAAAACAGTCCAAATCAGGTTCTAGTCACCTGGGAGGTTTTAGGTGCAGGTTCGCACCTGGCTGTCAGTCCAGCCGCAAGACAGTCGCAGTCAGGCTTCCAGGTCGTCTGCACTCCTCCTTGCTGGGCTCTTGCGTCCAGCCCAGAGAACTTCCAAACACAAGTGACTCCACAGCCTAACAGCAGCTCCAGGACAATCACACCCACCTGCTGGTGCTGGCTGTGTTTTAAAGCCCAGCAAAGTCCGGCCTGGACTGTGGGGAGTAGGCACCCACCCAACTCTTTGCCTACTCCCAGTAAGAGCCGGCCCGGATTGGCTTTGCAGCCAAACTAACTATAAATGTCAAGCAGCACTAGCTGCTGCTGACACATAAAACCCGGCTCTCACCTCACCGAGGCCAGGAACCTCAGTGACACGTACCTGCCATCGATAATGGTACCTTGCACCTTACCACACCGCTCACACATATATTTTGTTCTGGGGTTAAATTAACCTGCCAATATAGCAATACCCTGGATCTGGTGTCCAAACAGTTTCAGGCCAGATTTCATAGTGTCCGCTTACACATATATTTTGTTCTGGGGTGAAATTAACTTGCCAATATAGCAATACCCTGGATCTGGTGTCCAAACAGTTGCAGGACCGATTTCATATTGTCCGCTTACACATATATTTTGTTCTGGGGTGAAATTAACCTGCCAATATAGCAATACCCTGAATCTGGTGTCCCAGCTGTTGCAGGCCAAGTGTAAATCTGTCCATAAAAGGATACCTTTCATCCAGGGCCTAAATACTAGCCCTAAAAGAGATATTCCCCTAAATCAGTGGTTACTGCTGTGCCTGGATTAGTGTAATACGCTACATAAACAAATAGGCAGATAGTGTTAGGTGCCTGTAAAAAAAGGCCTAAATTTGAAATCAATACATTGGGCCAAATATTTTATTCCTTATTGTGGTGCTTGGTGAACGGTAACAATGAGGAAAACATCTAGTAAGGGACGCGGTCGTGGTGGTGTTAGTGTACCCTCTGGTGCTGGGAGAGGACGTGGCCATTCTGCCACAGCCACACGTCCTAGTGAACCAACTACCTCAGGTTCCAGTACCCGCCAGAATTTACAGCGATATTTGGTGGGGCCCAATGCCGTTCTAAGGATGGTAAGGCCTGAGCAGGTACAGGCGCTAGTCAATTGGGTGGCCGACAGTGGATCCAGCATGTTCACAACATTATCTCCCACCCAGTCTTCTGCAGAAAGCGCACAGGTGGCACCTGAAAACCAAGCCCATCAGTCTGTCACATCACCCCCATGCATATCAGGGAAACTGTCAGAGCCTCAAGTTATGCAGCAGTCTCTTATGCTGTTTGAAGACTCTGCTGGCATGGTTTCCCAAGGAAATCCACCTAGCCCTTCCCCAGTGGTGGAAGACATAGAATGCACTGATGCACAACCACTGATGTTTCCTGATGATGAGGACATGGGAATACCACCTCATCGGAGTCCGCACGTCTCTGATGATGACGAAACACAGGTGCCAACTGCTGCGTCTTTCTGCAGTGTGCAGACCGAACAGGAGGTCAGGGAAGAAGACTGTGTGGAAGACGATGCAGGGGACGATCAGGTCCTAGACCCCACATGGAATGAAGGTCGTGCCACTGACTTTCATAGTTCAGAGGAAGAGGCAGTGGTGAGACCGAGCCAACAGCGTAGCAAAAGAGGGAGCAGGGGGCAAAAGCAGAACAGCCGCCGCCAAGAGAGTTCGCCTGATACTGGCCACCGCCACCAGGGACCGAGCACCCCAAAGGCAGCTTCAAGGAGTTCCCTGGCATGGCACTTCTTTAAACAATGTGCTGACGACAAGACCCGAGTGGTTTGCACGCTGTGCCATCAGATCCTGAAGCGAGGCATTAACGTTCTGAACCTTAGCACAACCTGCATGACCAGGCATCTACATGCAAAGCATGAACTGCAGTGGAGTAAACACCTTAAAACCAAGGAACTCACTCAGGCTTCCCCTGCTCCCTCTTCTGCTGCTGCCTCGGCCTCTTCCTCCGCCTCGGGAGGAATGTTGGCACCTGCCGCCCACCAAACAGAGGATGTGCCACCGACACCACCACCTGCGTCACCAAGCATCTACACCATGTCACACGGCAGCGTTCAGCTCTCCATCTCACAAACCTTGGAGAGAAAGCATAAATTCCCACCTAGCCACCCTCGAGCCCTGGGCCTGAATGCCAGCATTTCTAAACTACTGGCCTTTGAAAGGCTGTCATTCAGGCTGGTGGACACAGACAGCTTCAAACAGCTGATGTCCCCAGCCGCCACTACTTCTCCAAGACAGCCGTGCCTTCCCTGCACAACCAAGTATCCGATAAAATCAAGTGTGCACTGCGCAACGCCATCTGTGGCAAGGTCCACCTAACCACAGATACGTGGACCAGTAAGCACGGCCAGGGACGCTATATCTCCCTAACTGCACACTGGGTAAATGTAGTGGCAGCTGGGCCCCAGGCGGAGAGTTCCTTGGCGCATGTCCTTCCGCCGCCAAGGATCACAGGGCATCATTCTTTGCCTCCTGTAGCCTCCTCCTCCTACTCGGCTTCCTCCTCCTCTGCTTCCACCAGCTCATCCAGTCAGCCACACACCTTCACCACCAACTTCAGCACAGCCTGGGGTAAACGTCAGCAGGCCATTCTGAAACTCATATGTTTGGGGGACAGGCCCCACACCGCGCAGGAGTTGTGGCGGGGTATTGAACAACAGACCGACCAGTGGTTGCTGCCGGTGGGCCTCAAGCCCGGCCTGGTGGTGTGCGATAATGGGCGAAATCTCGTCGCAACTCTGGGACTAGCCGGTTTGACGCACATCCCTTGCCTGGCGCATGTGCTGAATTTGGTGGTGCAGAAGTTCATTCACAACTACCCCAACATGTCAGAGCTGCTGCATAAAGTGAGGGCCATCTGTGCGCGCTTCCGGCGTTCACATCCTGCCGCTGCTCGCCTCTGTCTGCGCTACAGCTTAACTTCGGCCTTCCCGCTCACCGCCTCATATGCGACGTGCCCACCAGGTGGAACTCCACCTTGCACATGCTGGAGAGACTGTGCGAGCAGCAGCAGGCCATAGTGGAGTTTCAGCTGCAGCACGCACGTGTCAGTCGCACTGCGGAACAGCACCACTTCACCACCAATAATTGGGCCTCCATGCGAGACCTGTGTGCCCTGTTGCGCTGTTTCGAGTACTCCACCAACATGGCCAGTGGCGATGACACCGTTATCAGCGTTACAATACCACTTCTATGTCTCCTTGAGAAAACGTTTAGGGCGATGATGGAAGAGGAGGTGGCCCAGGAGGAGGAGGCACTTTCAGGCCAGTCTGTTAGAAGTGGCTCAGAGGGAGGTTTTTTGCAACAGCAGAGGCCAGGTACAAATGTGGCCAGCCAGGGCCCACTACTGGAGGACGAGGAGGATGAGGAGGAGGTGGAGGAGGATGAGGATGAAGCAGGTTCACAGCAGGGTGGCACCCGACACAGCTCAGGCCCATCACTGATGTGTGGCTGGGGGGATACGGAGGACGATGACGATACGCCTCCCACAGAGGACAGCTTGTCTTTACCTCTGGGGAGCCTGGCACACATGAGCGACTACATGCTGCAGTGCCTGCGCAACGACAGCAGAGTTGCGCACATTTTAACGTGTGCAGACTACTGGGTTGCCACCCTGCTGGATCCCCGGTACAAAGACAATGTGCCCACCTTACTTCCTGCACTGGAGCGTGATAGGAAGATGCGCGAGTTCAAGCGCACGGTGGTAGAGGCGCTCCTGAGAGCATTCCCAAATGTCACAGGGGAACAGGTGAAAGCCCAAGGCGAAGGCAGAGGAGGAGCAAGAGGTCGCCAACGCAGCAGTGTCACGGCCAGCTCTTCTGAGGGCAGGGTTAGCATGGCAGAAATGTGGAAAAGTTTTGTCTCCACGCCACAGCTAACTGCACAACCACCTGATACGGAACGTGTTAGCAGGAGGCAGCATTTCACTAACATGGTTGAACAGTACGTCTGCACACCCCTCCACGTACTGACTGATGGTTTGGCCCCATTCAACTTCTGGGTCTCCAAATTGTCCACGTGGCCAGAGTTAGCATTTTATGCCTTGGAGGTGCTGGCCTGCCCGGCGGCCAGCATTTTGTCTGAACGTGTATTCAGCACGGCAGGGGGCGTCATTACTGACAAACGCAGCCGCCTGTCCACAGCCAACGTGGACAAGCTGACGTTCAGAAAAAGGAACCAGGCATGGATCCCACAGGACCTGTGCCTCCCTTGTGCAGAATAAACATTTATAACTGCCTCCCCATCAACCATGTATTCTTGTACTCCGGGGCACTTCTTTATTGAATCCTCATTTTTTTAACTTTACCATGATCTTGCGGTGCAACCCAATGTTGAATGAACCTCTCCTCTGTCTGGGTGCTGGTCCGAAATAACTGAGAGTGGCCTTCTCCGATGGTGGTTGCTATGACGCATGATTCCTTGCTGTGGGACCTCTCTCCTCTGTCTAGGTGCTGGTCCAAAATAAATGAGAGTGGCCTTCTCCGGTGGTGGGTGATATGACGCATGATTCCTTGCTGTGGAACCTGTATCCTTCGGTCTGGGTGCTGGGCCTAAATAACTGAAAGTGGCCTTCTCCAGTGGTGGTTGATATGACGCATGATTCCTTGCTGTGGGACCTGTATCCTCGGTCTGGGTGCTGGGCCTAAATAACTGAAAGTGGCCTTCTCCAGTGGTGAGTGATATGACGCATGATTCCTTGCTGTGGGACCTCTCTCCTCTGTCTGGGTGCTCGGCCTAAATAACTGAAAGTGGCCTTCTCAAGTGGTGGTTGATATGACGCATGATTGCTTGCTGTGGGACCTCTCTCCTCTGTCTGGGTGCTGGTCCGAAATAAATGAGAGTGGCCTTCTCCGTTGGTGGTTGATATGACGTATGATTCCTTGCTGTGGGACCTCTCTCCTCTGTCTGGGTGCTGGTCCAAAATAAATGAGAGTGGCCTTCTCCGTTGGTGGTTGATATGACGCATGATTCCTTGCTGTGGAACCTGTATCCTCGGTCTGGGTGCTGGGCCTAAATAACTGAAAGTGGCCTTCTCCAGTGGTGGTTGATATGACGCATGATTCCTTGCTGTGGGACCTCTCTCCTCTGTCTGGGTGCTGGTCCGAAATAAATGAGAGTGGCCTTCTCCGTTGGTGGTTGATATGACGCATGATTCCTTGCTGTGGGACCTCTCTCCTCTGTCTGGGTGCTGGTCCAAAATAAATGAGAGTGGCTTTCTCCGTTGGTGGTTGATATGACGCATGATTCCTTGCTGTGGAACCTGTATCCTCGGTCTGGGTGCTGGGCCTAAATAACTGAAAGTGGCCTTCTCCAGTGGTGGTTGATATGATGCATGATTCCTTGCTGTGGGACCTCTCTACTCTGTCTGGGTGCTGGTCTGAAATAAATGAGAGTGGCCTTCTCCGGTGGTGGTTGATATGACGCATGATTCCTTGATGTGGGACCTCTCTCCTCTGTCTGGGTGCTGGTCCAAAATAAATGAGAGTGGCCTTCTCCGGTGGTGGGTGATATGACGCATGATTCCTTGCTGTGGAACCTGTATCCTCGGTCTGGGTGCTGGGCCTAAATAACTGAAAGTGGCCTTTTCCAGTGGTGGGTGATATGACGCATGATTCCTTGCTGTGGGACCTCTCTCCTCTGTCTGGGTGCTCGGCCTAAATAACTGAAAGTGGCCTTCTCCAGTGGTGGTTGATATGACGCATGATTGCTTGCTGTGGGACCTCTCTCCTCTGTCTGGGTGCTGGTCCAAAATAAATGAGAGTGGCCTTCTCCGGTGGTGGTTGATATGACGCATGATTCCTTGATGTGGGACCTCTCTCCTCTGTCTGGGTGCTGGTCCAAAATAAATGAGAGTGGCCTTCTCCGGTGGTGGGTGATATGACGCATGATTCCTTGCTGTGGAACCTGTATCCTCGGTCTGGGTGCTGGGCCTAAATAACTGAAAGTGGCCTTCTCCAGTGGTGGTTGATATGACGCATGATTCCTTGCTGTGGGACCTGTATCCTCGGTCTGGGTGCTCGGCCTAAATAGCTGAAAGTGGCCTTCTGAAGTGGTGGTTGATATGACGCATGATTGCTTGCTGTGGGACCTCTCTCCTCTGTCTGGGTGCTGGTCCGAAATAAATGAGAGTGGCCTTTTCCGTTGGTGGTTGATATGACGCATGATTCCTTGCTGTGGGACCTCTCTCCTCTGTCTGGGTGCTGGTCCAAAATAAATGAGAGTGGCCTTCTCCGTTGGTGGTTGATATGACGCATGATTCCTTGCTGTGGAACCTGTATCCTCGGTCTGGGTGCTGGGCCTAAATAACTGAAAGTGGCCTTCTCCAGTGGTGGTTGATATGACGCATGATTCCTTGCTGTGGGACCTCTCTCCTCTGTCTGGGTGCTGGTCCAAAATAAATGAGAGTGGCCTTCTCCAGTGGTGGTTGATATGACGCATGATTCCTTGATGTGGGACCTCTCTCCTCTGTCTGGGTGCTGGTCCGAACTAAATGAGAGTGGCCTTCTCTGTTGGTGGTTAATATGACGCATGATTCCTTGATGTGGGACCTCTCTCCTCTGTCTGGGTGCTGGTCCAAAATAAATGAGAGTGGCCTTCTCCGGTGGTGGTTGATATGACGCATGATTCCTTGATGTGGGACCTCTCTCCTCTGTCTGGGTGCTGGTCCGAACTAAATGAGAGTGGACTTCTCCAGTGGTGGGTGATATGACGCATGATTCCTTGCTGTGGGACCTCTCTCCAATTGATATTGGTTAATTTTTATTTATTTTATTTTATTTTAATTCATTTCCCTATCCACATTTGTTTGCAGGGGATTTGCCTACATTTTGCTGCCTTTGACAGCCCTCTAGCCCTTTCCTGGACTATTTTACAGCCTTTTTAGTGCCTAAAAGTTCGGGTCCCCATTGACTTCAATGGGGTTCGGGTTCGAATCCCGAACCCGACATTTTCGGGAAGTTCGGCCGAACTTCTCGAACCCAAACATCCAGGTGTTCTCTCATCTCTAGTCATGAGTAGTTCCGATCACTGCTGCTCAGCCGGCAGTGATCGGAACAAGGTACCTGCTGAAATCATCCTGTGACCCCCCCATATCGGCGATCGCTGCAAACCGCAGGTCAATTCAGACCTGCGGTTTGCAGCGCTTTGTGCGATCTCTGACCCCCGCGGTCTGTGACCGCGGGGATCAGAGAGTTGATGCCCCCAAAGTGTTAATTTTTAACCCCCCCTGCAGCCCCCAATCATATTTTGGCTGCGGTGGTGCAGGGGGGGGGGTGGTTGCGGGCAGCGTGAGGCAGCGTGTGATCCCCCGCCCGCCTCCTCTGTATTCTTCCCTGGTGTCCAGATTGCTGACACTTTGCTAAAAAAACTGCTGACATCTGTGCTGCAGATGTCAGCAGTTTTAACCCCTTCCGTACGGACCGCTATATGGAAGGGGTTAACAGGGAGGGAGCTCCATCCCTCTCCCATTGGGGGCTGCTGTGCCTTTGCAGCCCCCCGACAGGATGGGATTGCAGAGGGAGGGAGCCCCCCTCCCTCCTTATCACCCGCTGCTGACAGCAGCGGGTGATGGTTACCATGACAGCAGGATGCTTTCAGAGGCATCCTGCTTGCCATGGTACTGTAAGTCTAATCAGACTTGTGCTAAAGGCACAAGTCTGCTTAGACTATGTAAAGTAAAAAAAATACAGCACAGTACACTGTATAGTGTACTGTACTGTATTAGATAGACACCAAATCCACTGGATTTACAAGAACCAAGTGGGTCTGGGTCCAATTTTTTTTTTTTAAAGTGAAAAAAAAGTAAAAAAAGAAAAACACATATCACTGAATAAAAATTAAAAAATAAAAGACACTACACATATTAGGTATCGCCGCGTCCGAAAAAACCTACTCTATAAAAATATCACATGACCTAACCCCTCACGCAAATACCATGAAAAAATAAAGAAATTGTGTAAAATAAGCAATTTTTGGTCACTTTACATCACAAAAAGTGTAATAAAAAGCGATCAAAAAGGCGTATGCCTCTCAAAATTGTAGCGATCAAACCGCCATCTCATCCCGTAAAAAATTAGCCCCTACATAAGACAATTGCCCAAAAAAATAAAAAAAATATGGCTCTCAGACTATGGAGACATTAAAACATGATTTTTTTTGTTTCAAAAATAATATTGTTGTGTAAAACTTAAATAAATATTAAAAAGTATACATATTTGGTATTGTCGCATTTGTAACAACCTGCTCTATAGATATAGCACACAATATAACCTGTCAGTTAAACGATGTAAATAAAAAAAAATGAAAAACGGTCCCAAAACAGCTATTTTTTTTGCAAATTTTCCATTTTAATCCATTTTTCCAGTAACAAAGCAAGGGTTAACAGCCAAACAGAACTCAATATTTATTGTCATGATTCTGTAGTTTGCAGAAACACCCCATATGTGGTCGTAAACCGCTGTATGGCCAAACGGCAGGGCGTAGAAGGAAGGGAACGCCATATGGTTTTTGTAAGGCAGATTTTGCTGGACTGGTTTTTAGACACTGTGTTCCATTTAAAGCCCCCCTGATGCACCCCTACAGTAGAAACTCCAAAAAAGTGACCCTATTTTGGAAACTACGAAATAAGGTGTCAGTTTTATTGGTAGTATTGTAGGGTAAATATGGTTACACTTTTTTTGAGGCAAGGTAACAAAAAATAGAAATTCAGAAATTTCATCTCCATTTGCCAATAACTCTTGTGTAACACCTAAAGGGTTAACAAAGTTTGTAAAACCGGTTTTGAATACCTTGAGGGGTATAGTTTCATAGATGGAGTCACTTTTATGGAGTTTCTACTCTAGGGGTGCATCAGGGGGGCTTCGAATTGGACATGGTGTCAAAAATCCAGTCCAGCAAAATCTGCCTTCCAAAAACCATATGGCGTTCCCTTCATTCTGCGCCCTGCCGTGTGACCATACAGTATATTACGGCCACATATCGGGTGTTTCTGCAAACTACAGAATCAGGGCAATAAATATAGAGTTTTGTTTAGCTGTTAACCCTTGCTTTGTTACTGGAAAAAATTGATTAAAATGGAAAATGTTCCAAAAAATCGAAATTCTGAAATTTTTTCTCCATTTGCCATTAACTCTTGTGGAAAACCTAAAGGGTTAACAGCGTTTATAAAATCAGTTTTGAATACCTTGAGGGGTGTAGTTTCTAGTATGGGGTCATTTTTGGGTGGTTTCTATTATGTAAGCCTCACAAAGTGACTTCAGACCTGAACTGGTCTCTAAAAAGTGGGTTTTGGAAAATTTCTGAAAAATTTCAAGATTTGCTTCTAAACTTCTAAGCCCTGTAACGTCCACAAAAAATAAAATAACATTCCCAAAATGATCGATACAAGGAGTAGACATATGGGGAATATAATAAGATGTATTATAAAATTAGAGAAATTGAAACTTGTAAAATGGCGAATTTTTCCCAATTTTTGGTAAATTTTGTATTTTTTTTATAAATAAAAATGAAATTTTTTGACTCCATTGACGCCTGGATAAGTAAAAGCGTTTAAAAGTTATCACTACATAAAGTGACACTGGTCAGGTTTGCAAAAATTGGCCGAGTCCTTAGGGTGAAATAGGGCTGAGTTAAGGGGTTTACACCACGTTTTTTAATGGTTTGTATATTCTTATGTTTGGAGGTGTATAAACTCCAATTTAAATGTGCCTGCTTTTCATCTAGAGGCTACATTTAGGTGCACCTGTTAGGCCCTGGGCCATATCAGCCAGTCTCGGGTGGGGCTCACAGGCACCTCCCACCTCCATTTGCAAGCATGGCTACATGCTGGAGGTTACTGGGAAGCTGTTTGTTAGTCAGGCCTTATCCTCCCGTAATTCGCCCACTGGCCCCTGGTATCGCCCATACGGCACAGGTAGGTGAGTGGTAGGGCCTCGGGCTGCATGAGAGACCCTGGTGCGGTGCCCGAGCTTAAGACATGTCCTTCTTGTCGGATATATCGAACTAACCTCTCAATTTTAACATCAGTGTGAGGGTTTAGTATTACCGCAGACTGCACCTGCCTTTGCTATTGTTAAGTTTTTGCTTTTAAAGATATCCCATTTTGTGGCTGTATTTTTGTTTTTCAGTACTTTGTCCCAGTTAGTTAGGCCTATGGCCTTGCTAAGTTGGCTAAATTTAGCTTTTTTGAAGCTTGGTATTTATGTTCCTCTCTGTAGAAATGCTCTTTTTAATGATAATTGGAAAGTTATTACTTTGTGGTCACTATTTCCCAGGTGTCCCCCAACCTGTACATCTGTTGTTCTGTTAGGTCTATTGGTTAATACTAAGTCCAGTATGGCCGTCCCTCTAGTTGGGTCCTGAACCATTTGGGAAAGGTAATTGTCTTTGGTTATTGCCAAGAATCTGATTCCTTTATGCGATGTACAGCTTTCAGTTTCCCAGTCTATATCTGGGTAGTTGAAGTCCCCCATAATAACCCCCTCATTATGATTTGCAGCCTCGTCTATCTTGTTTAGTAATATATTTTCTGTGGACTCTGGTATATTAGGTGGTTTATAGTAAACTCCTATCAGTAATTTATTATTGTTTTTGCTTCCATGTATCTCTACCCACAGTGACTCCACATATTCATGTCCCTCACTTATATCTTCTCAGACTGTGGGCTTTAGATAGGACTTTACATAGAGGCAGACCCATCCCCCTCTCCGGTTTTGACGATCCTTTCTAAACAGACTGTAATCTTGTACATTAATGGCCCAGTCATAGCTATCGTCCAGCCATGTCTCAGTTATTCCCACTATGTCATAGTCCTCCTCACACATCAGTAATTCCAGTTCCCCAGTTTTGTTAGTCAGGCTTCTGGCATTAGTGTACATACAATTAAGAGGTTTTTGTATATTTTTTACCCTGCACCTTTCCTTCTGAACTGTTCTAGTTCCTCCTTCCATTCCTCCCCCAGTCCCACTACCTTGCCCCCGGTCTCTATCTGCACTATCTTCCCCTCCTATAACGTAAGTACCCTCCCCCCCCAGTCCCTAGTTTAAACACTCCTCCAACCTTCTAGCTATCTTTCTCCCCAACACAGCTGCCCCTTCCCCATTGAGGCGCAGCCCATCCCTACAATAGAGCCTGTAGCTGACAGAGAAGTCGGCCCAGTTCTTCAGGAACCCAAATCCCTCCTTCCTACACCAGTTATTGAGCCACTTGTTAAACTCCCTAATCTCCTGGTGTCTTTCTTGTGTGGCTCTTGGTACAGGCAGTATCTCGGAAAATACTACCTTTGAGGTCCTTGCCCTAAACTTTTGACCTAAATCCTTGAAATCATTTTTAAGGACGTTCCACCTACCTCTAACTTTGTCATTGGTTCCGATATGGACCATGACCGCTGGATCTTCTCCAGCCCCTCCCAGTAATCTAAGTATTAAAATAAATATTGTACTCTACTTTCATGTTTTATACACATTCACGTGTTAATTTATTCATTTCTTCCTGCATCATAATTTATTCATATCCACGCAACGTCACACATATTCAACAGAACTAAAACTTAAAGCCACACCCATTCACATTCCAATGAATGATTTATGCCTGCCATAGCAGCTACACAGCCCTCTCTGTCTGATAGTTTAACATTTATAGCCACACAGCTATTCTGGAAACAGATAAACACACCACACCCAGAATTGCTGATAATCAACTGCCTATATCTGCCATTACTTGCCCACGTCTTCTGGTCTTCACTTTGCAATCAATCAAAAGCTTATAACAAGACATAAACAATTTTTATTAAAACCAAATCATTTTATATGACTCAATTGGTGGTGTACATATATAATAATAATTCTTCTTTTAGTCTGGGTTCACACCAATTAGCTGCTTGAAAAGAAGAAAGAAAACTTATGAAATAATCCACTTTTCTGTGTTATAAAAGGTATTGTAGATCACTTACTAAACAAATCCATTCTAATAATCATTCTATGTCCTCTCCTTCGACTCTTCATAGTCACTTTGGCATTGAGCAGAATCCAACATCCCTTATCTAAGGAATGTTTGGGCTTAGCAAACTATATCTCTTAACAAGTCTTCTCTGTTAAGGTTGGGGGCTGGGATCAACTATGTCTCTGCTAGCCCACAGCAGCAGTGAGTAGTAGTACCCCTTTCCTGATTCTTATCTCTAAAAAATTAATCCAACATTTCCTGAGACGCATAGGGAGAAAAACTGAGCTATACAATCAGACTAGAAGGAGGATGGGGCCATGAAATCTGTGCGTCAATATCCCTTTGCAGTCCAGACACACCAACCCTTGTTGAAAGGTGAGACATATTTCTTCTACCTTGTAATGTCATACATATATCAGACAATACTTAATCTTTCTGATCAATATATCTTCTCATAGACTCCTGTCTATAATTTCTACAGTCTCTAGAAACTGGAACATATATATATATATATATATAATATATATTAATAACACCTTCATATTCTTATTCTTAGTGCTAGCAACAAATCCATTGGCACATACTAGGTACATTACTTATTCATTATTAACTAACAAACAGTCCCTGATGTATCATACTTATCATACTTTACAGCTTATATTGGTTATAAAACAAATATCTAATGCTATGGCCATAGGTCTTTCCTATGCGGACACACACATAGAATTAGGGTACCAAACACTTAAAAAGTTAATTTCTGAACATTTAAACACAAGTGCTGTTCTGATCATTGCAGACACTTAGTAACATAGTATATAAGACCGAAAAAAGACATTTGTCCATCCAGTTCGGCCTGTTTCCTACAAGTTGATCCAGAGGAAGGCAAAAAACCCTGTGAGGCAGAAGCCAATTTTTCCCACTTAAGGGGAAAAAAATTCCTTCCCGACTCCAATCAGGCAATCAGAATAACTCCCTGGATCAACGACTCCTCTCTAGTAGCTGTAGCTTTTAATATTATTACACTCCAGAAATAAATCCAGTCCCCTCTTGAATTCCTTTATTGTACTCACCATCACCACCTCCTCAGGCAGAGAGTTCCATAGTCTCACTGCTCTTACAGTGAAGAATCCTTTTCTATGTTTCTATACTTGGGCGCTTCTGTCTTGCCAGTGCCATAAATTACCATCCTGACACTGCTCTGTTTTCAAACTCATCAGAATGCCCCTAACACATCTCAGGAGCTCTGATGTCCACAATCTGCAAGCTCTTACTATACAAAGTCTTACAGATTTTCACTGGAATCTGCTCAGTTCTAAAACTTCCAAAATCTTGCTCGATTCTACCATGCCTACTACAACCCCACCCACATATTGTAGCAGATTTGCACAACTCGTGCAACCACTAATAATCTGCCCACAGATTATTAGATTCCTGCAAATGCCCGGATTCCCATTGGGAGTGGCGAGACCAAACTACCCTCTCTATGTAACACCCTAGCAACAATAAGCATATTCATTTGCTCAAATCCCACTTCTAACACCAAGTGTTTCAAAACATGAATTCAAAAGATTTGAGAATGGAGAAGCTTACGCTGGCTAAGTGAATAAATATGTATACTGAGTGTGATTAAATATAAGATAACACAGACAAATTACATACAATAATAAAAAACAAATAGCCATCACTTTATGGGGTAGGACTCCAGTCACCATGTGTGTACAAGAGATAGGGCAAATCAATACTAACATCCTACTTAGAATGAAATCTTCAATGGAATGCCCTCTAATGTATGTGTGTAACAGAGTTTATACATTTTAGCCCCTCCTACAGTGTGCTGCACACATATCTCTAAGATAAACACTTCCCAGGAAAGTGGCCTTAGCACAATGAGGGATGGGAATGATTTAACTATCCTTAACCCACTACATTACAAGGAAGACTTCATTATATAGAATATTAAAGATAATATAAAAGACAGAATTAAAAGGGATAGAACCAATCAGTTCTTCAAAATACCCTTACAATACAATGGCAGAGGATGGGAGGTCGGTAATAAAGTCAATGGCAGTGTGTTGCCAGGGGGCGTCAGGAATAGGAAGAGGTAACAATAGCTTGGATGGTTTGATCCTGGAGACTTTATTCTGAGCACAGACGGTGCATGCAGACATGTGATCACGCACATCTTTAGGAAGTGTGGGCCACTAGTTGTGGCATGATAAAAATGCTAGAGTCTTGTGAACTCCTGGATTACCGGCCAGTTTGGAGTCATGCCCAAGGCTAATATACATCTTCTCTTAACAGTGATAAAGCAGGCGGGATCAGCAATGTACTGAGGCTCCTCTTGCTAGTTGGAGGAATTAAATGACCAAGACAGAGCATTCGCCTGATGTTCTTCTTGGCTGGGCAAAAATGAAGCTCAAATCACAATGTGGATTCAGAATTTGGGCCGTCTGCAGATAAAAAAGGTTTTTGTGGTCGGTAAAGATTACCACTGGATGTTGGGCCTCTTCCAACAGATAACGTCATTGTTCAAAGGCTAGTTTTATGGCCAGAAGCTCTCTATCTCCTAAACAGTAACTCCACTCAACAGGGGAGAAGAGCTTGGAAAAGAACCCATAGGAAAACATCTTGCCTTTCTGCAATAAAACAGCACCGGCTCCTGAGGAGAAAGCATCCAGTTCTAAAAATAATTGACTGGAGACATCTGGATAGTGTCGAACAGGAGCCAAGGCAAAGGACTTCTTCAATTGGCGGAAAGCAGCTTCAGCCTCAGCAGTTTAAGCATGGGCATTCATCCTTTCTTACTAAGAGCCAAAATCGGGGAAGTAAGAGAAAAAAAATTAGGAATGATAAAAATTAGCGAAACCTAGGAACTGCTGTATTGCATGAAGACTCTGAGGGAGTGGCCAGTTTATCACTATATTTAGTTTTTCAGGATCCATCTGCAACCCTATATCAGAGATGATGTACCCCAGAAATGGGAAAGACTTCTCAAAGATGCACTTTATTCATTCCTCAATAATCGATAGAAGGCCTTAAGAAACTATCCTTTTTCTGAACAAAGAATCCGGCAACAGATGGCAATGTAAGATTTATGGATAAACTCCCTCTCGAGGTTTCCTTGATATAGTCTGACATTACTTGGGTCTCAGGAAGCGGTAGCGGGTAGACTCGACCACAAGGGGCAGTAACACCGGGCAGAAGATCTATCCGACAGTCATAGGATCGGTGAGTCTCAGCCTCCTTCTTGATGAAGACATCTGCAAAGATGGCATACTGCTAAGGAAGCCAAGACAGATCTTCAGGTATTGGGTGAGATGAAACAGATTGGACTTCCGATAAGCAGGCAGAATGACAGGAGCATACCCAACGTAGGATCTGACCAGAGTACCAGTGCAGGAATAGAGTTTACTGACTCGGGGACACCAAGGATAAGAAGACTCACGGAATCTGGCAGCACATAGAACATGATTCACTGTGAATATAGAACCCCTATTTGCAACTTAAGGGGCTTAGTGACACAAAGCATGGGTTTGGGAAGTGGCAACTCATTTACAGAAGCCACTGTCTGAAGTCTTTAAAGACGGATGTTTGGAAGCTGGTACTCTTGGACAAGAGCTTGCTGAATAAAGTTACTGGCTGACCCAGACAATTTAACTCCCTTGTAAGAGAGGGTCACTGGAACGTCTCCAACTTATCCTAGACATTGGCGTTTTCCAGCTTCTGTGGACAATTACTGACAAAGTGGGCCTTGCCTCCACAATGCAGACACAGGTTCTCTACTTTGCAGTGTAGACGTTCCTGGTCAGACAATCAGAGGCACTATGCTTGCATGGGCTCTTCAGATGGGGTGGATTCTAGAGGAAGGACCTGCCTCTTGAAGGATGAAGCCAGGTGGTTTTCTGGTGTGTGCGACCTCCTGAGAATGTTCGCTGAATCGCATATGAATTCTTGTGGCCAAGGTGATCAGGCCATTCTGAGTGGATGGACGATCGCAACTAGCTAATTCATCCTTAATCTGGTCAGAAAGGCCCTTCGAGAACACCGCCAGTTGAGCCATACAATTCTTGCAGCCAGGGTACGAAACTAGATGGCGTTATTCTGACTCCAATTGTTGTAATAATGATTTATCCTTAGTGAGACCTCTATGCCTGACCTGTATGAGCAGATATAATCACTGCAGACAATCCTTATCAGATAGCTTAAACTCACCAACACTGTGTTTATCCGTGTAAGTTGCTTTATTCTGTACATCAAATGACAAGGTACTGTAGAACAGATGGATTCCGGTATTGTGCGGTCAAAAGATGATGCTTTCATTAGCGTACATGAGAATACATGTGTACCTGATTCATGAGGTTGAAGCAGCATGGAAGATACAGGAAGTGAAGTACACAGAAGAAGGGGTGGAGCATTGAAAGGAAATGAGTCTCAGATTTCAAAGAGAACAAGGAAAACAAGTGCATTACCAAAATGGCCACTAGACAGATGTGCAGGTTGGGGGACACCTAGGAAATAGTGACCATAAAGTAATAACCTTCCAATTATCCTTCAAACGAGAGTTTCTAAAGGGAGAAAAAAATTACCAAACTTCAAAAAAGCACAATTTAGCCAACTAAGAGAGGCCATAGGCCTAACTAACTGGGACAAAGTCCTCAAAAATAAAAATACAACCACAAAATTGGAGATTTTTAAAAGCATTGTATCATCTAATTGGGAGAGGTACATACCTTATAGGAATAAAAGGCTAAGAAACAATAAGAAACCAATGTGGATAAACAGAACCGTAAAGATAGCAATAAAGGACAAAAAGAAAGCATATAAATCACAAAAACAGGAGAGTAGCCAGGAAGCACTGATAAACTATAAGGAGAAAAATAGAATATGTAAAACACTAATAAAAATTGCCAAACTAGAGACCGAGAGATTTAATTGCCAAAGAGAGTAAAACTAACCCAAAAATGTTCTTCAATTATATAAATAGTAAAAAAAATAAATCTGAAGGAGTCGGCCCTCTACATAGCAATGAGGGTGATGTTGCAGAGAGCGACGAGGACAAAGCAAAACTATTAAATATTTTATTCTCCACTATATTCACTGAGGAATATACAGAAATGCAGAATGTAAAAGTAAATTCCCCATTAAAAGTGCCCTGTCTGACCCAGGAAGAAATACAACAGCGACTTAAAAAGATTAAAATAGACAAATCGTCAGGACCGGATGGCATACACCCCCGTATCCTAAGGGAATTAAGTGATGTCATAGCCAGACCTTTATTTCTGATATTTACGGACTCTATACTGACAGGGAATGTTCCACAGGATTGGCGCATAGCAAATGTGGTGCCAATATTCAAAAAGGGTCCAAAAACAGAGCCCGGAAATTATAGGCCGGTAAGTTTAACATCTGTTGTTGGTAAACTGTTTGAAGGGTTTCTAAGAGATGCTATTTTGGAGTATCTCAATGAAAATAAGCAAATAACGCCATATCAGCATGGCTTCATGAGGGATTGGTCATGCCAAGCGAATTTAATCAGCTTCTATGAGGAGGTAAGTTCTAGACTTGACAGCGGCGAATCAATGGATGTCGTATATCTGGACTTCTACAAAGCATTTGACACTGTACCTCACAAAAGGTTAGTATATAAATTGAGGATGCTCGGACTGGGAGAAAATGTCGGTATGTGGGTAAGTAACTGGCTGAGTGACAGAAAACAGTATTAACGGTAGATACTCAGATTGGGTCACTGTCACTAACGGGGTACCTCAGGTGTCAGTATTGGGCCCTATTCTCTTCAATATATTTATTAATGATCTTGTAGAAGGCTTGCACAGTAAAATATCTATTTTTGCAGATGACACTAAACTGTGTAAAGTAATTAACACAGAAGAGGACAGTTTTTTGCTACAGAGGGATCTGGATAGATTGGAGGCTTGGGCATAGAAATGGCAGATGAGGTTTAACACTGACAAATGTAAAGTTATGCACATGGGAAGGAATAATGCAAGTCACCCGTACATATTAAATGGTAAAACACTCGGTAACACTGACATGGAAAAGGATCTAGGAATTTTAATAAACAGCAAATTAAGCTGCAAAAACCAGTGTCAGGCAGCTACTACCAAGGCCAATAAGATAATGGGTTGCATCAAAAAGGGCATAGATGCCCGTGATGAGAACATAGTCCTACCACTTTACAAATCACTAGTCAGACCACACATGGAGTACTGTGTACAGTTTTGGGCTCTGTGTACAGTTTTGTGCTCCTGTGAACAAGGCAGACATGGCAGAACTGGAGAAGGTTCAGAGGAGGGCAACTAAAGTAATAACTGGAATGGGGCAACTACAGTACCCTGAAAGGTTATCAAAATTAGGGTTATTCACTTTAGAAAAAAGACGACTGAGGGGAGATCTAATAACTATGTATAAATATATCAGGGGTCAGTACAGAGATCTGTCCCATCATCTATTTATCCCCAGGACTGTGACTGTGACGAGGGGACATCCTCTGCGTCTGGAGGAAAGAAGGTTTCTACACAAACATAGAAAAGGATTCTTCACTGTAAGGGCAGTCAGACTATGGAACTCTCTGCCTGAGGAGGTGGTGATGGTGAGTACAATAAAGGAATTCAAGAGGGGACTGGATGTATTTCTGGAGTGTAATAAGATTACAGGCTATAGATACTAGAGAGGGGTCATTGATCCAGCGAGTGATTCTGATTGCCTAATTGGAGTCGGGAAGGAATTTTTTTCCCCTGAAGTGGGGAAAATTGGCTTCTGCCTAACAGGGGTTTTTTGCCTTCCCCTGGATTAACTTTTAGGAAACAGTGGGAACTGAATGGACAAATGTCTTTTTTCGGTCTTATATACTATGTTACTATGTTTAAATGGGAGCATATAACTAAATATAGAAATGCTGCATATGAAATGGTTCAATGAATTAAACTATATACATTCCATTGAAATTTAACTGCGTAGCAGCACACTCCCCGTCTGGCATTGAAAAAGTCACTATATAAACCATAACGGTAGTTATACAAATGCAATAAACAACAATTTGCCTTGATGTCTTAAAAACCTGAAAGATATAAAAAGAACATTCATATATTGGCAAGGTGTTGTACTCGGTTCCATTTATCATAGCACAGATTTCCGTCTTTAAAGTTTCCAGGTGGAACAGGAACGGAGCCAAGCTTCTGGGTAAGCAGGGTAGCTCGGGTAAGGATAGTTGGGGTCTCTGGATCTGTAGACACTGGAACAAGTGGTCATGAGTTGATTATGGCAGATGCTTCTGCCAAGAAGGTGGTTAGAATCTCATGGGTAAGTCTTGTGAAGTTCAAGTCGATAAACATAGAGTCCAGTATTTTTCGTGTGATGCCTATTATTCTCTCCCATGAGCTGCCCATGTGGGAAGAATGAGGAGGATTAAAAATCCATGTACAGCCTTTTTCAGCTAAAAGGTCTTGGATTGGCCTAGAGTTGAGTTGTAACTCTCGACAGGCTCCAACAAAATTAGTTCCAGTCAGACCTCAGTGTCTTGACTGGTCCACTGATAGCAAGAAATCGTCATAGAGCTTTGATGAAGCTTGAGGAATCCATAGATTCTATCACTTCAATGTGTACTGCATGCATACTCATGCAAGTGAACAGCATTGCCTGCCGTTATTTGCTAGGCCACCTCGAGTTCTGCGGGCTGTTACCATCCATGGCCCAAAGACCTCCAATCCAACATGAGAGAAAGGTGGGTCAGTACTTAATCTGTGGGCTGGCAAATCTGACATTAGCTGTTGATGATATTTACCTCTTAGTTTAGGGCACTGAACACTGCTGTGCAGCATAGCTGTAATTTGTCTTTTTGCTCCTATGATCCAAAGGCCTGCAGCTCTTATGACACCTTCTGTGAAGGGTCTACCTTGGTGCTTAACCCTTTCATGGCAGTGCCATATAAGCAGAGTGGTAATGTTGTGGCGAGCAGGTATTATGAGAGGATTCTGTTCACGTTCTCCCAATTCAGCCTTGATTAAACAAAATTCATTTTTTATTTATAAAAAATACCAAATTGACAAAAAAAATTCAAAACTTTCCAAGTTTCAATTTCTCTACTTCTATAATACATAGTAATACCTCCAAAAATAGTTATTAATTTACTATTATATTTATATGGTGCACTCCCCACCCCCCTTCACTATGTAGATGCTCCAAAGACACAGTATATACGTTTACTAGTAAACTCCCAGAGTGTATTTACTTTTCCTCAGTTCAATTTAAGTAAACACAGATTAACAAAGAGGAAACAACAAATTTTAGAAAAGGGTTTAAAATTCGCGCGAGCTAATATTTTAACAAATTTGAAGCATTTATAGGGGTTCGTAAATTCATGAGAAGATTGGCCCTAAAAAAGTATTTTATGAAAAAAGGAACAAAAAGAAAGGGGAAAGAGTAGTAAGAATAAAAGACAATTAACAATAAAAACCAAAGAAAATCTTTAAAAACAAAAAACCGCTGAGCTTGAAAAGATTGAAAAGAGAGAATACAAACATACAGAACTAAAGTCTCAATCAAGGTATCACCCAGTTCAGGAATATTCTCAGGCATTTAAGCTTTAGCTTTATGAACGCAGTAACAAAAGACATACGAAAAATGAGGAGCCCGAAAGAAACTAGAACACAATATATGAGTAATATATCACAAGTGGAGAGAGAAGCAGTGATTAAAATGCAAGAAAATAATGCAAGAGAATAAGAAAATTATCATGAGACCAGCCGATAAAGGCGGGGGGATCGTAATAATGGACAAAGGGAAATATGTTAAGGAGGCATATAGGTTGTTGAGTGACCAGAAAACATATAAAATACTGAAGAACGATCCCACAGAAAGATATAAGAAGGAACTTAGTGAATTGGTACAAGAACAAGGAATCCTAAATAAAAAAGAGGCAGAGGTTGTGGATATTAAACAATCAAGAATCGCAGCATTTTACCATAATCCAAAGATACAAAAACACGCAACCGAAGTTGAAAGCCTGACTAGCAACTTGTCCAGATACGTGGAATGTTTTCTGCAACCCTGTGTAAAAACATTACCAACATACATTAAAGATACCCAACACATATTAAGCATTCTTAACCAAATAAAATGGGAATCGTATTATATCTTGGGAACGTTAGATGTAAAATCCCTGTATACGATAATAGAGAATAAAAAAGGTTGCGAAGCGGTAAGAGTATGTTTGCATAATCAGGGAAAAGTAACAAAAAAACTGATTGATTTTATTGAACATTGTATAATGTTCATTTTAAATAAAAACTATTTTATATTTGAGCATAAATTTTATATACAGCAATGGGGAACCGCGATGGGGACGAGATTCGCACCGGGGTTCGCCAATATATACGTGGGTCAATGGGAACGGTTATCCACCCCAATGGTGAGCTCCGGGGAAATCTCGTCCTATGGAAAAGAATCATAGGCGATGTGATATTTATTGTGTGGGGGAGGGGGGGGGGGAGATGAACTGAAGAGGTTTTTAAATGAAATAAATACAAATTTTATTTAGAATTCACACCCACATTCAGCATGAAAGAAATCAATTTTCGTGACTTAACAATATACATTGAAGGGAAAAAAAATACAGACGAAAACATATAACAAGCCGACGGATGTAAATAGTTTTATTTCAAGGGACAGCTGCCATGTCCCCCACTGGCTAGAAAATATTCCGAAAATCCAGTTTATGAGAATTAGGAGAAATTGTACTAAAGAGGAAGAATATAAAACAGAGGCAGAGAAACTACAACAAAAATTTAAAGAGCTGGGGTATAACAAAGATACACTAATAGAACAGAAGGAAATAGTAGGGAGATTAAATAGACAAGACCTAATAAACAAGAAAAAACAGGAAAAGAACAAAGAGGAAGAGAACTTTGAGATAGCGCCAATTATTATGCAATACAACTGCCAGACAAAGATACTGAGGAACATCATCAATAGACACTAGGAAACCCTGAAAGAAGATAAAGTACTATGGAAATATCCCAGATAATCTTAAATTCATATACAGAAAAGCAAGGAATGTAGGCAATTTAGTAGCCCCGACAAATAAATGTGTCAGCAAAAAAAAAAAAGAGACAGGTGGGAATGGGAACAGTGGATTAAAAATGGGGATTGCAGTCAGCACAACCCAATACGCAGGTGCACGTTTCTATGGTGAAATACACATACAAAACAAAGGTGCAATGGCACACTGCAGCTAGAGCTCCGTCCTGCCACTTTGCTGGATGTTAGAAGAGGCATTAGTTTATATTTTGGCCAAATTATGTAAGTCACCCACCACATCACGGTTGCCTCTATGAGTGGTCCCTAACATTAATTCTTACCTTTTATGGGCCATATCAGCCACACAAAATCCAGGGAGTGCAAGTGCAGCATGCATGCCAGATACGCTCTGCTTGTAACCCCGTCTGGTGCCATACAGCGTTCATCAGATCAAGGGATGCAAATACCAACATGCATGCTGAGCCCACTAGTACTTCTCCTGGAACCAAATGGCTTCTGGTAAGTTCTATAAAGCAGACTCAGTTTTATACCGTCATTGTAAAACCAGCCTACAGGGAGGATCCACTAGTCAGGTGTGCATGAATGGGAATGGGAACAGTACCTAAAGCAGGTTTCTTCGCGTGTGGACTACGTGGGGCGTGCAAAATATTAAAAATCACTAAGAAAAATCAGACAGGTATGCAAACAATAAGAAATGAAAAGGCGGGGAATTCAAATATATATAACATACGAGAGTACATCACCTGCAAGAGTCAAGGGGTTATATATGCAATAATATGCCCGTGCAAAAAAGTGTACGTAGGGCGCACAAAAAGAACACTAATTTAAAAAAAAGGGGAGCATATTTATAGCATCAAGAGGAAGTACAAGGATAAACATGGGGGCAATACCAGTGGAACTACATTTGCTGGCACAGAGATGGTTAAAAAAGACACAAGAGGGGGGGATTTTATTAAAAAAATGTCCCGAGCAGAGACCTGCTGGATTTTCAATCTTAGTACACTAATACCATGGGGACTAAACTCCGAAATCGAGCTGTTCGCATTTGAATAGAAAGAAGAACTGGAGAGGAAGGGGTTAAATGGAGGAGGGAGAGCGAGCCCATAAAAGGGGGAATAGGAGACTCAGGTAAGCATCCCTGATGAAGAATATCGCAATATTTAAAACGCGTTGGAGCAACTTTGATCCTCCTAACTGCCCATAGCTCACACTGTGACGTCACACAGCGCTCCGTGAGAGCGTGAGCGAGAAGCAACTTGAACGAGAGCTATGCCACCGGCCGGGGCAAGCTCAGTTAAAGTAACACAGAAAAAGCTTTTTATGTCTGTAAGCAACTTGCAGTTTATAGCAGCAGTCCTGGAAATAACTGGAGTAGGTCTGTCCTCCTTTTGAGTACACTGGAAATAGGAAAGCCAGGAACCGCGCTTCAATCCGGAAACCACGTAGAATAGCACAAACTGTAGTGAGGTCTTCAACACTGGAAAGCCACTTTAACGCCACGAAGCCGACCAAACAAATTTCCAAATATGGCACACCTTAAGAAGACAAACACATAGTGCAAAACCCACAGTGCTTAAAACCTTTAAGGCTTTATTATACTCACAGCGGTAAGAATAAAAACAGCATAAATGTCATCCACAACTGCTCTGCCCGACCCGGGTTTCGCCACGTTGGCTTCATCAGGGGCTTGGCGAAACAATAACCCGGTAGCTATTTATCTACATCAGATTCTGCTTCCGTATCAATTAATAAAATAAAATGCAGCTGGTTAGCAATACATAGTAAATAAACAGAAATAACAAATAAAAACGCATAAATGCATACTTACAAAAATCTGTTTAAATCTAAACTCCAATCAGCGGATACCGCTAATACATCACAGCGAGAGGACGTATCCCTACCTGAAAACTAACACAGACACAACGCTACCTTCTTAAGGGTACTTAGAAAACTAAGGGAGATGAACTTCCTAATGCAGCTCTAACCCCTAGTGCAGCGCTACCTAGGTGGAGCTAATTATAATATAGTCAAATATAGTCAAATGAAGGTCACATTGCAGCTCTAACGTCCCATTCGATATTCAGACCAGTAGGCTGGAGAGTTTCCATGTCAAAAATCCACTGTACTTCCTTTTTGTTAATATGCTGTACAGGGTTTCCCCCTCTCCAATGAGTAGTAACACTGTAAATTTTAGACCGGACGGATTTTTTTGATGAACATTCTTAAAGTGGGCTAAAACACTGTGTGTAAGGACACCTTTCTTAATATTTCTAATGTGCTCACTGATACGTGTTTTTAATTTGTTCTGCCTATATATTGTAAACCGCAGGGGCACTCTAACATATAGATAACCCCTGCGGTTTCACACGACATATTGCCCTTGATTTTAAATACCTTCTTGCTTGTATTACAAATCACCTCTTTAGTGTGCATAACTTTTTTATCGTTTTTGTTGCGGTTTTTACACGCAATACAAAAACCGCACCATGTGAATTTATGTGTCCAGTTTTCTTGTCCAGCCCGTTTATCAATATAACTATGTACTATTTTATTACTAATATTGGGAGCCTTTTTGAAAATAAAAGGAGGTTTATCAGGCAACGAATCCTCAATGACTGGATCATTTTTACTTCAAACAAATTTTTATTCAAGCGTATAGATACATGTACATATAAGGCAATATAGATGTACATTTTACATAAAATTCCAAGAAGTACAAGATGAGAAACATGCACATTGGTAAAGAGCAAAAAGGGGGGAGAGAGGGGGGGAGGGAAGGTAAAGGGTGAGGGGAAGGGTAGCAACCAATGAGAACAGCAGAAGCCGCCATGATACCTAAGTGTCAAGAGTCAAACACCAAACGGATGCCCTGAGCAACCAAAGGGAGAACACAGCGAGAACATTTCTAGAACGGCGGAAATTTCCTGTAGATACCCCAAGGGCCCCACGTCTTTCTAAATTCAGGGGTGCGCCTGAGTTCCCAACCCAGTAGTTGTTCCATTCTAAAGATATCATCGCATTTGTTCTTCCATTGTTCGATGGAAGGGGAAGGGTCGATCCTCCAATGTGCCGCAATAAGAATCCTCGCTGATGCTAGAAGGTGAGTTATCAAACGACGAAGAGGAGAAGAACATTTAATACTGTCTAAAAGGTTTAAGAGACATACCTGAGGGGAGGGGAGTACCGTAACCTTACAGACCTCCGTGACTGCTGAGCATATCCATTCCCAGTAGGACTTGATTATATCACACTGCCACCAGATATGAAAAAAAGTGCCTATTTCTTTGGAGCATCTCCAGCATGTATCACTAACTTCTGGATAGATTTTGTGTAAAACGTCAGGTGTGTAATACCATCTAGTAAGTAGTTTATAATAGTTTTCTTGCAGCCTGACGCAAGTAGAGATCTTGGGGGTGAGAGACAAACACTTACTTAGGCAGTTTTTGGAGTGCTCTAGCTGTAAATCTGTTTCCCACTTTTGTATAAAGGTGAGAGCTTTCGGTGCGGATTGTGTTAAGATCATGGAATATAGAACGGAAATCTTCTTAACGGGTTCTCTGTGGAGCAACACCATTTTCTCAAAAGCTGTTGGGTCAGTGGATTGTAACGGAAGGCACGCTTTCAGAGAAGCCCTGATGTGTGAACGATGAAAGAAAGATAAAGGGGCAAGGGCACTCCTCTTATCCCAATCCTCCCCAAGGTTTCCCGAGCGGTCCAGTAAGTCCACCACTAGTGAGGTAAAAGTATTTGCCAAGTCAGGGAGAGTTTGAAGAAAGCGGGGTGGGGCGTCATACAATATGTCCCTGATCTGGGTCAAGGGGGAAAAATTTGAAGACAACAGGTAGGGCTTGAGGATCTGATGCCACAGACGAAGCGTGTTTCTAGTAGAAGGATTCTTGATAGATTGAATGGTCACATGCTTCCCCAACAGAAGTAAGGGCCTCAAAACAGTACAATTAGTAGCCATCTCGGCTTGAATGTCCAGTCTGTCCCCCTTATATCGAAGCCATTCTAGACATCTCATCCCGTGTACAGCCATATAGTAGCTATAAAGTCTGGTACCCCCATTCTCCCTTGATTAGATGGGAGTATAGCAAAGCGTCTGGGGAGTCGGGGCTTCTTTTTGTTCCACAGGAACTTATAAAGGACAGAGTCTATCTTAGCAAAAAGGGCCTAGGTAACGGAATAGGGAGGGTCTGAAGTAAATATAGGATCTTAGGTAATATCACAGTTTTGATCAAGGAACGTCTGCCAAACCAAGATGTAAAGGGTATTTCCCAAGAGTCTATCATACGTTTAATAACCTCAGGTAGGCCATGGAAATTCGCCTCATAGAAAGTAGCTGGGTCGGGGTCAGCTGAATGCCTAGAAATTTCAGTTTCGAAGAGGACCACTGATAGGGGGTATTGAGCTCAAGCCTTTTTTGCCATGAAGTATCCAAGGTTATATTCAGAACCTGGGATTTGGTAGGGTTGATCAGAAAATTAGATAGTTCCCCAAACAAACCAAATGTTGATTGTATGGCTGGGAATGCAACGTCTGGATTGGTGATCAACACCAGCAAATCATCGGCAAATGCTGCAAGCTGATGTGGTACTCCCTGCAGCTCAACACCCCGAATCCTGTCATCCTGTCGAATAGCCTGAAAAGGGCACTCTACGGTCAGAACGAATAGCAGGGGCGATAGGGGGCACCCCTGCTTTGTACCATTCGAGATCTGTAGAGGGGGAGAGAGGGTGCCATTGACCACCACCTTGGCAGTGGGCCTGGAGTACATGGCCATGACCGCCCGTATGAAACCGGGGAGGATCCCAAATTTGGCAAGGGCCTGTTTCATAAAAATCCAGTCAATACGATCGAACGCTTTTTCAGCGTCGGTGCCGAGGAGCACCAAGGGAATCGATCTGTCACGGGCATATCTGATGATATTGAGTAGACGGGTAGTGCTCATTCTCCCCTCTCTCCCCGCTACAAAACCGACTTGTTCGCAGTTGATCAATGCCGGCAAAAGTGGGTTCAGGCGAGATGCCAGAAGCTTAGCAAAAATTTTTAGATCATTGTTTAACAATGAGATGGGTCGGTAGCTGGCACAGGACTTCTCGTCCTTACCCTCTTTAGGGATGATCGTAATATGCGCCATTAACATTTGGTCTGGCAGAGGTTTCCCGGTAAGGGTCTCATTACAGACATTCAGGAAGTGGGGAGAAGAATCGATTGGAACTTTCGGTAGTATACCATCGGGAGGCCATCAGGGCCTGGACTCTTATGTAATGGAATAGATTTAACCACGTCAGTCAATTCTTGGAGTGTAAAAGGTCTCAACAAAGAATCAATCTGACCTGTCTGAAGCGAAGGTAAGTTGAGGGTAGCTAACCACTCATCTATTTTAAGTAAGCGTTCCTGAGAATCTGTGTGTGTGTCCTTAGCTCTGATGTTATAAAGAGATTCATAAAATTCCTTAAATCGCAGAGCAATCTCCTCAGTGTTTCTAGACAATGAGGAAGTTGGGAGTGCGAATAGCGTGGATATAGGATTTAGCTCTTCTCTTTTTAATTTGTGCTAATAAGAACTTAGAGGCTTTATCGCCATGTGCGTAGTATTTAAAACGCGCTGAGAGAAACAGTTTCGCCGTCTTCGCATTCAGAATATTTTTGAGGGAGGAACGCAGTTGGTCTAATTGTTCCAGTACGGCCTCAGAGCGGTCTCTTTTGTGCACGGCTTCCAGAGACTGTATCTGTGCGGCAAGAGATACCACATGAGCTTCTCTCTGACGTTTTAAAAGGATCCCAAACTAATAAAATGTCCACGGATCACGCTTTTATGGGCTTCCCATATTATCCCTTGGGGCAAGTCAGGGGTGCTATTTAATTTAAAATACTCCTCTAGTCGTTCAGTGATTTTCAGAACGTGCGCCGGGAGTCAAGCAGAGTTTCATTGAGTCTCCAATTCGACATAGGTCTAGGTATGGACCTCAGACCTACCTCTACATATACCGGCGCATGGTCCGAAAGAAGTAACGAGCCTATAGAGGCATGGGAGCAAGATGTCAAAAGGTGTGTGGGGATGAACAAATAGTCCAACCGTTGATATGATTTATGTGCTACCGAGTAGTGAGAATAATCCCTATCGGTAGGATGTAAAATCCTCCACACATCAAGCAGGCTTAGAGAACTGATAGCGGTATTGACTCGACTCAAGGCCAGGTGTGAAGTGGACGAAAGACCAGTCGATGAGTCTAAAGATGGGTAGAGCGAGAGGTTCAGGTCGCCCCCTAAAATTAACGTGCCTTCCGAGAAATCCTTTAAGAGGTTAATCACCTTACAAATCCATTTAGCTTGTGCCAGGTTCAGTGCGTAAAGATTCCCAAAGGTGTATGTGCAACTCCCAATACTCCCTTTAATAAAAATATACCTCCCCTCTGTGTCCACCAAGGAGGCGCTAACTATCATGGGGAAATTTTTGTGTGGCGCAATTGAAACCCCTTTGGAGGCTGAGGAGGGCCATGTACTGCGGTACCACCTGTTGTAAGTAAGATGGCTCAACCGCGGCACGTGGTCCTTTCTAAAATGTGTCTCCTGAAGCATCAATACGCTCACCTGTTGTTTACGCATAAGATGTACTATCTGACTTCTTTTGGCAGGTGAGTTGATCCCTCGGACATTGAAGGAGCAAATCTTTACGGTAGCCATAGCATGCAGTCACGGAGGTCCAGGACCACGCCGTCTGGGTCGGCAAAGGGAAAATTTCGGGGCGGCTGCTGAGGAAGGGAACCGGGAGAGGGGAGGTGGGGAGGACAAAAGGCATACAGTGTGGAGACAAAAGAAAACTTGTGAGAGTAGTTACAAAAATAAACATCATACTGATATTACCCATGAATCTAGGCAATGAGCGAACCATTGAGTGAATAGTGTCTCCTACGTGAGGAGTCACTCAGAGGGGTAGAGAATTGGTCTGTAAAAACGGCCAATCCGTACACACGAGCAGGCAGACAAAGTATAAATAAACACAGAACTAGTAATTACAACTGGAAACAACTGGAGATGGAACGCAAATAGAGTGCGCCCGCGCTATGTAGGAGCCCAAGGAACCCATTAGGGAAAAGAAAAACATAGCAACATATTAAAGTGAACATGTAAGGAACATTATGCTGCTAATATGGCAGGGAGAGAATCTCCTTCATAAGTATCTTCAAATAAAACCTCAAGCAGATGAAATAAAGAAAATAAGTTATCTCAATCAGCATCCAGTGGCAGCCTCCTGGGAGTAAGCTTTGAGATCTTCCTCCTGAGCCGATGAGGTCTGGAAGCCGAAGCAGGGGTCCACGCCGGTGGTACTGGAATTGTAGGTAGGTCGGTTAGGTTTCTCACTAAAGTCCAGTCCTGGATGTCCAGCGGTTCAATTTCCAAAGCATTGTAGATTTGCGTCAGGTCTGCAGGCGACCTGATCACCACTTTTCTCCCTGGTGCGTTTACCAGAAGCCCGAACGGATGTAACCACCGGTACACAATATTCCTCCTCTGCAAGACCTCAAGTAGTGGCTTTAGAGATCTCCTCTTTTGGAGGGTCATGGGCGAGAGATCTTGAAACAGGGCAATGGTAGACCCAAAACAAACTACCGGGTGCTTTTCTCTTGCAGCTTTAAGTAGCTTTTCCTTCACACTAAAGCTGGCTAGTCGGCATATAATGTCCCTTGGGGGCTCCTGGGGCTTGGGCAGCGGACGAAGCGCCCTGTGAGCTCTGTCCATAGTGAAATCCTCAGATGCGTCAGGCCCCAGTAATGTGGCAAAGAGCTCCAGCAGTGATGTCATAATGGCGTCTGGTAGCAGCGTTTCGGGGACCCCCTTGATACGCAGGTTGTTCCTGCGCCCGCGGTTATCCTGGTCCTCGATTAAGTTGTACAGCTGATTTATATGGGCCTGGGTATGGTCAAAGCTTATGCTGACCGCCGAATTGAAAGCAGCGGTACCCTCCCAGCAAGCTTCTAGGGATTCCACCCTCTCCCAGACCTGTTTCAGGTCCGATTTAATGTCCTGCAAGTCCTGTTTAAGTGGCGCTAGCGCCGTTCCCAGGGCCTGGGTGATAAAATCTCTTGAGACAGGGAGATTCTTTTCAGAGCGTCTGAGATCAGCCTCACTTTCCCTACCTCCATCCGAATCTGCCGACATGTCAGTATTGTCTCCCCGCTCTGATGTAGTATGCTCCGGCGCCATCTTGGATTCAGCTCGTGGCGGGCCCGCGCTCTTTCTCAGAAATTTCTCCATTTCTCCCTGGACAGGGTGAGATCCCCGGGTGCTGGGGGTGTCTCGGGCTTTGTCCCTTCCGATCTTTCCCATTTTCAGGATCTGTGTGTGGCTAGAAAAGCTCGTGTGTCTGTAGCCAGGAGCAGAGCTCACACAAACATGTGCATCTCGCTCTGCGGCCAAGCTCCGCCCCTGACTGGATCATTTTTAAGTACCGGCCAATTAGGATTTATTATTCTTTTGATAGCCGGACAAGCTGTAGAGAAAGTCGTTAAAAAAGCGAATTTAAAACGATCATCCCCAGTTTTCTTTGTCACCTCAATTTCTTTTTCCTCACCCACTGTGTCTATCTTACTTTCCTTAACTTTTCTGCGTTGTGCCTCTAAAATATCCCCGTCATACCCTTTCTCTTTGAACCTATTCAATATAACTGTACTCTGTGTATCATAATCTTTCACATTGGTACAGTTCCTCTTTATTCTTTGAAACTGGCCTTTTGGTATGTTGTCGATCCATGGACTGTAATGACAACTGGTCACCTCAATAAAACTGTTCCTATCTGTAGGCTTGAAATAAGTGATAGTTTCTATCTTACATTTAGATATTGAGATCTCCAGATCTAAAAATTGTACCTTCTCCCTACTCATATTTTCTGTAAAAATGATGTTCCAATCATTGTTATTTATGTAGGCATCAAATTCCCTTAAGGAGGGCTCGTCCCCCTCCCAAAAGCACAGACAGTCGTCTATATATCTCTTCCACAGCCGTAACTTTCCATTTGTCACAGCTGAAAAAGGTAAGGAGTCTATATATATATGCTCCCAATATGCCATAAATAAATTGGCAAAGCTAGGTGCGAATTTTCACCCATAGCTACGCATGATGTCTGGACATAAAAGTTACCCCCATACCAGAAATAATTATGGTTTAGGCAGTACCTGATACAATCCAGGATAAAGATTTTTTGCTCTTCATCCATCTCATTATCCTGATCAAAAAAGAATTTCACACTGCGGAGACCAACATCCATAGATATAATTGTATAAAGGGATGTGACGTCCACTGTCATTAAGTATGTATTGTCTGTGACATGATCAAATTTGCGCAAGAGGTCGAGCACCTGCCCAGTATCTTTGAGAAAGGATTTAGTAGTGGAAACATATTTTTGTAAGAAGGTATCCACATACTCTGAAATTCTACTTGTAATGGAGTCAAGACCAGAAACTATCGGTCTGCCGGGGGGGTTTACCGGGTTTTTATGGATCTTAGGTAAATAATAAATGACAGCGATTTTTGGATATGTATTGTTCAGGTATTCATACTCCTTCTTATTTAAAATGCCTAATTTCGTCCCTTGTCGAGTAAACTGACTTTTATACTCATTAGTTTTCCATCATTAGGTTCCTGGCTTTCCTATTTTCAGTTAAAGTAACAATAGCAGGGTCTAGACTCCCTTGTCCCCCTCCTTCGTGCCGATGTGGAAGCAGGAGAAAAAGACACAGAGATACAGAACGGAACTCAGGAGAGGTAAATACACTCCGGGAGTTTACTAGTAAACGTATATATTGTGTGTCTTTGAAACATCTACATTGTGAAGGCGGGTGGGGAGTGCGTCGCGCGGCACCATATAAATATAATAGTATTGTGTGCATTTTGCAGCGGCGGCGATACCGCTGCGGTACCGCAGAGTCAGTGGTGTAGATATTAGAGATAAGCGCTGGTGTAAGAAAGTAGAGTTATTAATTTACATTCCCCATATTTCTAGTTCATGTTTGGATCATTTTGGAAATGCCATTTTATTTTTGGGGATGTTACAAGGCTTAGAACTAAATCTTGAAATTTTTTAAAATTTTCCAAAACCCACTTTTTAAGGACCAGTTCAGGTCTGAAGGCTTATATAATATAAACCACCCAAAAATGAACCCATTTTAGAAACTACACCCCTCAAGATATTCAAAACTGATTTTACAAACTTTGTTAACCCTTTAGGTGTTCCACAAGAGTTATTGGCAAATGGAGATGAAATTTCAGAATTTCTATTTTTTGGCAAATTTTCCATTGTAATCCATTTTTTCCAGTAACAAAGCAAGAGTTAACAGCCAAACATAACTCGAAATTTATTGCCCTGATTCTGTAGTTTATAGAAGCACCCCATATGTGGTCGTGAACTGCTGTATGACCAAACGGAAGGGCGCAGAAGGAAAGGAACGCCATATGGTTTCTGGAAGGCAGATTTTGATGGCCTTTTTTTTTATCACCATGTCCCAACTGAAGCCACCCTGATGCACCCCTAAAGTAGAAACTCCATAAAAGTGACCCCATCTAAGAAACTACATCCCTCAAGGTATTATAACTCTTTAGGTGTTCCACAAGAGTTATTGGCAAATGGAGATGAAATTTCAGAATTTATATTTTTTGTAACCTTGCCTCACAAAAAGAAAAAAGAAAAAACATTTTTTTTGTTTTAGTGTCTCCAAAGTCTGAGAGCTATAGCTTTGTTTTATTTTCTGGACGATTGTCTGTAGCTAAATAGAATTAAAATTGGGGAAGGGGGATTATAAATTTAGTACCCCATGGAAGTGTGTTACTCCCTGAAGCAACCGTCAATACAGAGGCCCGGATGATCGGGCCACGTGTCACACTGAGTGATGGTGTCCTTCCGTATCCCCCTCTGCACTTTTTTTGGGACCGTCCCTTCTTTCCAGTATGGGGGACCAGTAATGGTCCTTCATCTCAGGTCTGTTCTTTAGCGTTCATTGAAGTGAGTTGAATCTGGATAGAGCCTGTTCACGATTGTTTGGGAGTTGGGCCCTTGCAGCTCGAAGAGGTAATGGTGCAACCCAGTTGTTAGACTCATTCTGAAAGAATTCCTTGTCCATTATTTTGATAAATTCTCTGTCTTCAACTGACAAGGCTATTTTGTTGTCCTCACTTGTAGTACAAAATACTGTGGTACCTAGGTTGTCATCACAAAAGACAGGAGTAACATCAGGTACTTGGATGATGTCAAGAAGCTTCTCCTTTACTTCATAATGGTGAGGGCACTGTTTGAAGTGGGATGCACGTCAAATTTCCAACACATAAGTCTTGAAGGAGTGAATCTCAGATGACATACACATCCTGTCCAAGCATACATCGCCCACTATTACCCAGCCTAGGTCAAGTCTTTGTGCATAAGGGACATCGTCAGACCCATCGCACTGCTCGCGTACTTTCAAACTTAAATGAGGATGTTGATACGCAGCTTCTGGAGTGGGAATCTCTTCCCTTTCATCTGGTATCTGGTCGCACTCGACTAACGTTAGTAGGGGTATGCCCTCTCCCTTTTTGATATGAGAGACCATCAACCCATCAACCCTCCTGCCGAAGGTCTCTACATGACAAGAACAGGTTCTGAGAGTATATGGTGTGGCTTGACCCTCTATGCCAAAGATCTAAAAAAATGTAGGCCTAACCAGGGATCTGTTGCTCTGTTCATCTATTGTGGAATACATTCTAGCAGCTTTCTCTGAATGACTCTTAGCGTATATCTTGACTAGGCAAATTTTGGCTCAGCATTTGCGGTCCTTGCCCTCTCCAAAGACTTCTGTACAAGAAGAAGAGCCATTATCTTTGGTTGGAGCATGACCTTGTTGCTCACCGCCATGATTTGAGACGGGAGTGGAGGTAGGTAGCTGCTGTGAGTAGTCTGGAAGTCGAGTAGGATGCATGGCTTTAACATGTCTGACGCTACTGCAGTCTGAGCACTTAATGACAACTTTACATTCTTTAGCAAAATGGCTATAAGAAGCACAACACTTGTAGCATATTCCAAGTTTCTGGAGAATCTCCCTGCACTCTCGTAAAGTCTTTGCTCTAAGCCCACAACATTTCTTAAGAGGGTGAGGCTTCTTACTCTTGTAAAGTCTTTGCTCTAAGCCCACGACATTTCTTAAGAGGGTGAGGCTTCTTGTGAATAGGACACTGACGATTAGGGTCTTTATCTCTGTCATCCACAATGCCCTGATCAATAGGTGAGGTTGTGAAGGGTGAGATGTCTGTCCTTTTAACAGATATTGCTCTATTTAAGTCTCTACGTTTAGGGAAAGGATACGTTATAGTCTCTTTTGTATCTTGAGCCCTGTTGTGCCCATTTCTCTTGTAGGCCATATGGTAGTTTAGACACCACTGAGTTGACATCATGAGCGGTGTTCAGGAAGCTTAGTCCAGGTAGACGTGGGTCAGTCTTTGCCAACTCTAGCTCCATGAGGAGGTCACTTAGATGTTGGAGCTTGTCCTATTTTCTCTTCCCTATTTTTGGTAAGTTTTGCAGTCTCTTTTTTTATTTATTTATTGATATTGGACTATTTTTATTAGAAAAGCTTTTCAGAGACCCAAAAGTCCTTTTAGGAACCATTGTGTGCGGCAACAGCAATATATATATATATTTTTTTTTTTAGTCATTTATTTTCGTTTTCAGTTAATCAGGAAATTAACAAAATAACAGGTAAAATTCTAAGATGATATGAGATACTGATATGAGCATGTCACAAGATGGATATGAGGAATGAAATGTACAAATTGCATGACAAATGTAAATAGTGAAGAGAGACAGCGTTGATTCTTACTGCAGTGTGAGCATAGAGGAGGTGCAATTTTTAGGCAAGAATGTTGTGAAGAGAGGGATAGGGAGCAATCTAGCAGGATTGGATGACACTCCTTGCACCTTGTAAGGGGGATAGAATAGAGCGCTTTCTATGGCCTCAGAGCTACCATAGGCTTGCTCAAGTCTTGCCCACTTGCCCATGCAGCAACAAGACCTGCATCTGGGTGGTCAACATGTACTGTTCTGAGATCAGCAATAGTAGCCTTCAAGGTTGTTCTCCAGACCCTGTAGCTCTATGGACAGTCGTCAAATGTTGAGAGGCTAGGGGTTAATGAGCTCACGGCGTACCATGTACCTGGCAAATTCATTCATGTGTGGTCTCTCACTCCTTGGTGTCAAAGCAACTTGTGGAACCCCTTGGGTGTCAAAGTTCTCTGGTGATGTAGTGTGAGGTTTACCAGGGTAAAATGATGTTGCATAAGTGTTTAACTGTTGTGTAGTCTTGAAGGCTTGTGCTGGCTGTGGCTTGAGCTGTGGCTTATTACTGGAAGTCACCTTGTTCTTGGCATGAGTTGATGTGGTTAGCTGCATAGATGTACTTGCGTTGTAGACTTGAAGAGGCTCAGGCATATAGAGCTGAGAGGTCTCTGCGTTGAGAGTCAGAACAGTGTTGCTAGTAGGAGGTACAGGAGATGACTCTGTATCTTTGCAAATGTTATACTTTAGTACGTATTCACTGGTACGTTCAGCTGGATCTTCCAGATCTGCTGGGATAAGGCAGTCTGACTTAGTACTTTAACCCATTGCTTGTTCAAGGACTTTCAGCCTTACTAGGGAAGCTGCTTCCTCTCCTTCCATTTGCAGAATCTTTATTTGTGAATCTGCCTCTGCTTGTTGAGCAACGATTTGTGCTTTGAGAGCTTTGCTTTGAGCTTCCATCTTGGCTTGATGAGCTGCCCTTTGAACTTCCATCTTGGCTTGATGAGCTGCCCTTTGAGCTTCCATCTTTGCTTGTTAAGCTGCCCTTTGTGCTTCCATCTCTGCTTGTTTAGCTTCCCTTTGAGCTTCCATCTCTGCTTGTTGAGCAACCATTTGAGCTTCTATCTCTACTTGTTGAGCTACCTTGCGTACTTCTACCTCTGCTTCCTTTCTGGTAAAAGAGCTTTGCTCCTTTTTTCATTCGGCATCAATGCGGGTCTCTAATAGCTTGTCGCTTGATGTTGAACTTCTGGAGCGAGAGGATCTAGAAGAAAGTGCAGTGCGCTTGGTTGAGGTGGATCTGTGAGATCTGGTCTCCTGCAGTTGAGTAATGCGGAGCTCTACTTTAAACTTAGCATTTTGCACTGCAAGATCCCTTTGTTGGTTCAGTGCATCAGTCCTGGTCAGTTCTGCTGAAGAATCCTGTATATTAGAGTCTTGCAAGAAAGCTGATTATTTTGCAGACAGCTGCTGGTAGCGTACATAGGCAGCAAATAGGCGATTTATAGAGTCTCTTATTTCAGCTGGTTGGTCATTAGAGAGTGACAAAACTGACATGCAGTGTGAGGTTTTGTCCCAGAGGTCTGACAGATTGCTGGAGAACTCATGTCTTCATAGTTTTCTCTGTTTCTGTGTTGGTTTTATTGTATGTTTGTGTCTTACACTCTGTTCGGTAATATCTGCAGTATCTGCTCCCTGTACACCAGTAAAGAGGCTTGATGTATCTGCGTTGGTTGAGCCATAAAATAGTGTTCATAGCCTTGTCTAGATTTTTTTTTTACGGTTTTGCAAAAAATAGTACTGTCTCTTTAAGAAGATGAACAGCAACTTAGACAGGTGGGGTAACAGAGTTCAATGTAGAGTAGTGCAGTAAGCTTGTGCGACCATGTGATTTCACAAGATGGGGGATGGCACTGAGCTTGATTGCAGATTAGGCACACACATATACACAGCAGGCTGTAGGAATTCTATGCATCTTTTGACTATTCTGACTCCAATTGTTGTAATATTTATCCCTAGTGAGACCTCTATGCCTGGCCTGTATAAGCAGATATAATCACTGTGGACAATCCTTATCAGATAGCTTGAGCTCACCAACACCGTGTTTATCCGTGTAAGTTGCTTTATACTGTACATCAGAAGACAGGGTACTGCAGAACAGATGGATTCCGGTATTGTGTGGTCAAAAGATGATGCTTTCATTAGCGTACATGAGAATACATGTGTAGCACACCCATGGGTGTGCCTTAGAAGTAGAATAGATGGTTCAGATCTCTCTTTGCTCTGGTGAACTCCCTTTTTCTTCCCCAATGTTTAGACACAGTTTATATGAACAATGGGCCCGTTTATTTTCGAACAATGTGACCCTAAACAAAATAATGGTAAGCAGTCAAACTTGCACAGAATATTTCTAGTTATAAAATGAATTCAGTATTACATGTAATGCGCGGTCAAACAGCTTCTTACACAAAAATTTCAACCAATTGCACTTTTCTCCACAAGGTGTCTCTATAACAAGTTTCACTGCAAAGATAAACTATGGTGAGAACACAATAAAAGTTAGATATTGACTCTAATCAAATGAAAATACAACAGCTGAGTATATTAAACCCTGTAGAAGGCTTCCAACGCTTAAATATACCTAAAGGAAACACAAATATAGTCCCGGCGTTAGCAGAAAAGAAAATGGACAATAGTTGGCAGCTGCATGCGTTGGGGCCCGTCTTCTCAGTTAAATATTTATAACAATGGCGGACAGTGTAGCTCACTTGTGCAGGAAAAATCCTTAACTGGTGTCCAAGTCCAGAACCTATAATTCCCTGAACTTTACTAAGCTATATGATTCAGAACGGAGTCCTTAGGCTCTAAGCATTTGCCTTGTGAAGATTCCAATATCAGCATGAGAAATATACACTAGGAGAGTCCACACAGTGTCTTCCAGACAAACAGCTTGTATCAATGCAGCTGGAGGGGAATGCAGGGTATTAGTTTGTGTTGATCTCACACTCTCCTGGATGCAATGTTCATAACACTTTAGTATGGAGTGCAGATCTGTTACCTCTGAGAGCAGAAAATGCCAGCAACTCACTACAATTTAGTCTTACTCCTTCCAAGAAACAATCCACTTCTCTCTGGTCCCAGTGCAGTATACAGCTTGATCTTCTGTCTGGCCAGACAATCCAATAACTGTATCTTGAACAGCATACACAGCATCCTTTCTCCAGCCTTCATCGCACACCCCACAAAACTCTCCCCCTCAGGAACTGTCCTCTCCAAACTTGGTTCCTAGTGTGACACAGCAATCTTTTCTAAGTACACCCCTAGTGGGCAGAACTGTGTACTGCAACTAATTAGGGAAAGAAAAAAAGGTTTAGCATTAAACATCATCATTACACAAAAAACTATGGGGTGTTACACATGTGTACCTGTTACATTAGGCTGAAGCAGCCCGGAAGATACGGAAAGTGAAGTACACAGAAGAAGGGATGGAGCATTGAAAGGAAATGAGTCACAGATATCACAGAGAACAAGAAAAACAAGAGAATTACCAAAAACGGCCACTAGATGGGAGCATATAACCAAATATAAAAATACTGCATATGAAATGGTTCAATAAATTAAACTAGCACAGGGGTAGCAGATCTGTTGCCAGTGTCCTCCCATTCACCATACGGTCCTGGGCTCTGTTCTTGCAGGCCTCATCCTTACTGGAATCTGATGTATGGTTTCCTTACAGCCCTGCACACTGCATTCCTACCAACCTGTTCCCTGTAAGGGCTGTTGTGTGTCACTCCCTGCTCTTTAACCGTCTCTGGACCGCTGCATGCCTGGATGCGTCCAGGCGGCAGGTTTATTCCTCCTGGACGCATCCGCGCATCATCTCGCGAGAAGCGAGATTTCCAGGATCGCGCCGGGGAGAAGTTAAACTACAGCCTGCCAGCACTGATCATGCGCTGGCAGTCTGTAGAAGTAAAAAAAAAATCGCATATCAGACGCTGTTTTGTTAACAGCGTCTGATATGCCTGCTGCTCGTTCCTCTGGTGGTCCCTTTTGCTTGGGACCACCAAAGGAAACATATGTAAGTGCACCAATCACCACACAGACCCCCCCATCAACCCCCCCCCGTCACTGATTAACCCCCGATTAATCCCTGATCACCCCATATCACCCCCTGTCACTAATCACCCCCCTTGTAAGGCTCATTCAGACGTCCGTATGTGTTTTGCGGATCCGCAAAACACGGACACCGGCAATGTGTTTTCCGCATTTTGCGGATCCGCACATTGCCAGAACTATATAGAAAATGCCTTTTCTTTTCTGCAATTGCAGACAAGAATAGGACATGCTCTATCCTTTGCGGAGCTGCGGCCGGATGTTTGGTGGTCGAAACCCGGAAGTTTGCGGCCGCAGCTCCGCAAATCCTGATGCGGCGAGCACATAGTGTGCTCTCCGCATCACCGCCAGCCCCATTCACACTGAATGGGTCCGTATCTATTCCGCAGAATTGCGGAATTTAAAAAAATGAGGATTCAATAAAGAAGTGCCCCGGAGTACAAGAATACATGGTTGAGGGGGAGGCAGTTATAAATGTCTATTCTGCACAAGGGAGGCACAGGTCCTGTGGGATCCATGCCTGGTTCATTTTTATGAACGTCAGCTTGTCCACGTTGGCTGTGGACAGGCGGCTGCGTTAGTCAGTAATAACGCCCCCTGCCGTGCTGAATACACGTTCAGACAAAACGCTGGCCGCCGGGCAGGCCAGCACCTCCAAGGAATAAAATGCTAACTCTGGCCACGTGGACAATTTGGAGACCCAGAAGTTGAATGGGGCCGAACCATCAGTCAGTACGTGGAGGGGTGTGTAGACGTATTGTTTAACCATGTTAGTGATATGCTGCCTCCTGCTAACACGTTCCGTATCAGGTGGTGGTGCAGTTAGCTGTTGCGTGGAGACAAAACTTTTCCACATTTCTGCCATGCTAACCCTGCCCTCAGAGGAGCTGGCAGTGACACAGCTGCATTGGCGACCTCTTGCTCCTCCTCTGCCTTCGCCTTGGGCTTCCACCTGTTCCCCTGTGACATTTGGGAATGCTCTCAGGAGCGCGTCTACCAGCATGCGCTTGTACTCGCGCATCTTCCTATCAAGCTTCAGTGCAGGAAGTAAGGTGGGCACATTGTCTTTGTACCGGGGATCCAGCAGGGTGGCAACCCAGTAGTCCGCACACGTTAAAATGTGGGCAACTCTGCTGTCGTTGCTTGGTTCCTAGTGTGACACAGCAATCTTTTCTAAGTACACCCCTAGTGGGCAGAACTGTGTACTGCAACTAATTAGGGAAAGAAAAAAAGGTTTAGCATTAAACATCATCATTACACAAAAAACTATGGGGTGTTACACTCTCCCCCCACTTAAAATGTCTTGGGTCCTCCCAAAGCATGGCTCAAATCTAACGTGTTTGTTTTTTTTTTTTTTTTTTTTAATAACATTTAGTGTACAACTAACTGAACATTGCCACTATAGTCAAATGGGACATTCCACCATGGAGTGTCATTAGTACACATTATTGTGGGAAGGGGGTCACCTTTGGAGCAAAGAGCTAAGGGAACATGAGCATAGACTCCTCGATGTGCAGTGCTCACAGGTTCTTGAGTACTATTTCCCATAGTGTCATATGTGAGTCTATGTGGAGGCCTTATCTGTCTGGGTGGCCTTAGTTCAGAGGTGTTGACTGGGGAGCATGCTTCAACAGAGGGTGCATCATTGACACACTCACTCTTTGTTTCTGCAGTAGTCACGTCCTCTATTTCTGGAGTAACCTGGGAGTCACCCACACTTGGATTGACGGCAAACAAAAGGTCATTGTCTATAGTAGGCAGGGGAAAACTCTCATTTTGTTGCTCATTCAGGGCCGAAGAACCCTCCAGACGAATGCCTGTTTTGGATTGGTCAACTTGACAAGGGACGAACTCTAGAGCATTAGCATTCAGATCGCTTTCAATGGGGTTGTACATACTATCATAGAAAAGTCCATCTATACCCCACTCACTATCACTGTCTTCTTCCCCATCAAGGGGGGTCACTGGTTCTTTAGCTGACGGGGTAGTCTCACCTTTTCTCTGCAGTCTGCTGGACCGCCTGGAATTTGATTTTCCTTGTGCATGTTTGGGTTCAGAATTTATTATCCTCACAGTTTCTGCTAGGGGCATCAAGTTGTTGCGATGCCAAGTCTTAATTGGTCCTTCCTTTCTCTCAGGGCGAACCTGGTAGACTGGAATGTTTGGCAGTTGGGAGCAGATTATGTAGAGATCAGAACCCCATCGATTCGCTAATTTGTGCTTGCCTTGTAGGCCCACATTCCTCAAAAGAACTCGGTCCCCTGGCTGAAGATCATGTACTTTCACTTTCTTGTCATAGCGAGCCTTATTCTGTTGATGTCTCAGTCCTGAAGAGATTTCAGCCAACTCATACGCTTGCTTAAGACCTTTCTTGAGTCTCTCCACATAGCTAGTGTGAGAGTTCACCGGAGTGTCATCAGCAGAGACTCCAAATGTCAGATCGACAGGGAGACGAGCTTCTCGCCCAAACATTAAAAAGTAAGGCGAGAACCCCGTGGCATCATTTTTGTACTGTTATAGGCATGCACCACTGTTGCCACATGTCTACTCCAATGACTCTTTTTTCAATAGACAAAGTCCCCAGCATGTCAAGTAAAGTCCTGTTGAAGCGTTCAGGCTGGGCATCCCCTTGTGGATGATATGGGGTGGTGCGACTCTTCTGCACCCCCAAAAGTGTCAGTAGTTCCTTTACAAGTTTGCTCTCAAAATCACGCCCCTGGTCAGAATGAATTCTCTTTGGAAGACCATAATGGACAAAGAACTGTTCCACAAGCAGTTTAGCCACTGTGAGAGCTTTCTGATCACGAGCAGGGAATGCCTGAGCGTATCTTGTATAATGGTCTGTCACAACCAACACGTTGCTAATTCCACCTTCGTCAGGTTCAATACTGAGAAAGTCTATGCATACAAGTTCTAATGGTCCTCCACTCTCTAACTGTCCCAAAGGAGCAGCTCTTGTGGGCAAAGTCTTTCTTTGAATACAACACAAACAGGAACGGCAATAGTCTTCTATGTCTTGCTTCATACATGGCCAGTAAAATCTGTCTCTCACGAGCCCCAAGGTTCTGTCATAACCCAGATGCCATGTTCATCATGTAACGCACAAAGTACTGTCTCCTTGTACTTCTGGGGGAGTAATAACTGCCATTTTTCACTATTGACGGTACTTGGGGCCCTTCTGTATACAAGTCCACTTCGTATTTGCAACCGGTCCCACTCTTTGACCAACAGCCTCGCCATTGGGTGGGCATCTGTACGAAGAATGTCAACTTGGTTCTTCTCTAAGGCTGCCACTGCTAGTTTTCCTAAAGGATCTTCCTTCTGATCTCTTCTGAGATCACTGTGGCTCAAAGCTGGTAATGAAGAAGCCTGCAGAGTGACTGGATTGCAAAGGATGAAGGTAGACTTTCGGCTGGTAGAGCTAGGCTTTGGGCACAACACTCACTTCTCGACTGGACTGTTGAAAATTTGCACATAGCTCTCACTCCTGGTGCAGGTATTTCTACCCATTCATCATCAGGGTGTAAATCTTCATGAGGTCTACGGGATAGACCATCAGCATCTCCATTCTGTGTGCCCGGACGATATCTCAGACTGAAATTGTAGTTAGACAGAGCAGCCATCCATCTATGTCCAGTGGCATCCAACTTTGCAGTAGTCTGTATGTATGTCAAAGGATTATTGTCTGTCTGAACTTCGAACTCAGCCCCATAAAGGTAGTCATGCAGTTTGTCCACTACAGCCCATTTCAAGGCAAGAAATTCCAATTTGTGGGCTGGATAGTTCTTTTCTGTGGGGGATAGACTTCTGCTAATGAAAGCCACAGGCCTCAGCCCCTTGTCTTGCTCTTGATAGAGAACTCCTCCCAAACCTTCTCTACTAGCATCTACATGGAGTGTATAGGGCTTAGTCGAGTCAGCATAGGCTAGCACTGGAGCATGAGTAAGACAATGCTTTAGCTTTTCAAATGCTTCATCACACTCAGAGGTCCAGCGGTCCTCAATACACTCTTTAGGCCCTCTTGATCCCCTCACTTTCTTCAACTTGAAGCCTTCATCTGAGTCAGTGAGATCCACATCACTTTGAAGCAGTTGGTTTAGGGGCCGGGCTGTCTTGGCAAACCCTTGTACAAATCTTCTATAATAGCTACAGAACCCAAGAAAAGAGCGCAACTCTGTGATGGTTCGGGGCTTAGGCCAAGATGTCACTGCTTCAACTTTGCTGGGATCTGTTGCTATCCCCTCTGCAGACACCACGTGTCCGACATATGTCACTGATGGCTGGAAAAATTTGCATTTGTCTAAGGATAGTTTCAATCCTTCTTTTTCAATCCTATCCAACACTTTCCTTAGCCTTGCCTCATGCTCTTCTAAAGTTTTCCGAAGACAATGATGTCATCCAGGTAGACAAGTACTTCAAGAAGATGCATATCTCCAACTGTTCTTTCCATGAGCCGCTGAAAAGTTGCTGGTGCGTTTGATAGGCCTTGGGGCATGTCATTGAACTCAAAGAACCCCAGAGGAGTGATGAATGCAGTCTTTTCTCGATCTGTAGGGTCCATTGGAATTTGGTAGTATCCACTCCTCAGATCTAACACACTGAACCATTTGCTGCCCACCAAACAATTAAGTGCATCCTCTATCCGTGGGGTGGTGTATTGATCAGGGATGGTTCGCTGATTCAAAGTGCGGTAGTCAACGCACATGCGTATTGATCCATTTTTTTCTGACAATCACAATGGGGAGGCATAAGGACTTCTGGACTCCTGAATCACCCCAGCGGCTTTCAGTTCCATCAAGTGCTGTCGTAGGTCCTCCAAATCTCCCGGAGCAACTCTTCGTGAGCGTTCCCTGAAGGGCCGCTCTTCCATCAGCCTGATGCTATGCATTGCACTCTTAGAACGACCTATGTCATATTCACCTGCAGAAAAACAGTTCTTCTTTTGCTTTAGCATCTCTTTAATTCGAACCATCCATTCTGGTGACAAGATACCACCTCCTAAGTCAACATCTTCCAGGTTCAGTTCATCTATATTGACGTTATCACTTGGAGGCAAAGGAGTGGCAGCATATACATTTCCCAGACGGACTTGAGAGCGAAGAATAATGGGAGTGCTCCCTTGTTCTTCAACCCCACTGACAAGGTATCATGCGGGTGCTTCAATTTGTCAGCTGGCCAGACCTCTGGTATTAACTCCAGACCAGGTGGCAATTCTATTTCCGAGCCCATCTCTGTCATGAAGTGAGAGGTAGTTGCCTTTCCACACATCCTCACCTTTGCCCTTAGACAAGTTATTCTTCCTGGTTGAATGACATGTTCTCTATCGGAAGGGGACCAAACATGCCCAATCTCTTCTTTTGGGTTGATCTTCTCCTTTTTTAAAGCATAGTACACTGGTTTTAAGAATGGGTGAAGTGAAAGACAATTCTCAGCCAACTGTGGTCTCAACAATCTCCGAATAAAGTCTGTATTTGTCCCAACCAACATGGCAGCTTCTCCCTTCTCTTTAGGTCTTGGGCACACAACAGCTAGAGTGTTAACTTCTTCGCTGATCCCCACCACTGAGGTAGGGAACTCTAACTTGAGTGAGACGTAGCCATCATATGGGAACTTTGTGTCGCTCAGACCCCAAATCTCCAGATCTTCCAGTCTTTGAAGCGGCAAGTGTTTTAGGTGCTTCTGATAAAAGTCTCTGAATAAAATAGTAACCTGAGCCCCAGTGTCCAACAAAGCTTTACTATAGATTCCTTCTATCTTAATTGGCACTAGAGGGACGGCCCAATTAGACCAGCTGGCAGCTTCTCATTCCTTGTTCTTTCCACTGCCTTACAGTCGGCATGCTGATGAGCGGTAGATGGTAGTCTTAAAACTTTGCTCTCTCCTTCAAAGAATCAGGCCGTGTTAGTCTTCTGTCATCTGAAATGTAAATGGGCGAAGAATTCGAGGCAGGGGTTCTTTCCTTCATGGTGTTATTTATGGAGCTCTTTAAACTTGGGCACACAGTTGGCTCCTTCACTGAGGCCCTCTGAAGTTTCCCTGCGTCGAGTTCGCCAAAAACATTTCATTTACTCTCCTTAGATTCTCAGGATTCGGACATCTCCGTCTCATGTGTCCTGTCTCTCCACATCGGTAACAGAATCCAACAAATGCTCTTGATCTGACTCCATTCAATTCTCTTCTGACTGCCATACCTGTGGATGCTGCATCTATTTGCTTCTCTTCTGCTAGTGTCTTGACTGTCTTCTGTAGCCCCTCTACTGTCTTGACAATCTGTGTTATTGCATCTGCTAATGTGGCCACTTGTGACTGTATCTGTGATGCTTCGGAACTAGAGGCGCTGTGAACCATTGCTCCTGTTTGTATCTGAGAGGAGCTCCTCTCTTCCAACACTGCTTCTTCCTCTCTGACAGCTTTCACCAACTGATGATACATTAAAGGTGTCTGTTTTGTTTGTGCCCGCATTTTTATCATGATGGGATCTAGAGGCAATGCACCCTGAAATATCTGCTGAACTCTTTTCTGATCTACTTGGTCTGAGTTTATCCCCTTCTTGAGCATTAGTTGATGAAGAATTCGATCCAACCGCCTAATATACTGGGACAATTTCTCCCCCTCCGTCTGATAGGTATGCGTGAACTTATATTGAAGCTCCTCCACTGTCTCAGTTTGCCCAAAAACATCTTGTAAAGCATTCAAGTAGTCTCTAGCAGAGCAGTCCTTTTTGCTCAGTCTTAGATTTCTGATCACTTCTGCGGCCGCCCCTTTGAGACTTTCGGCAACTCGCTGTTTCTTAACAGCTTCCGACACATTCCATTCTTCTATTACTTGAAGCACTTGATCCAGCCAGGGTTCAAACTCCTCCTCCCCATTTGGTGTGGGCTGAGTCCCTGAGAAGAACTTTAACTTGCGGTATTCAGATGCCAAAGATTTCTGGCCCAGAGTCGCACATTTACTCATTACTTCGGTCAATGCTTGTACTAACCCAGAGGTGGTGACCATGTCATTTGCATCTACTGACTTGTTTCCAGGCAAAAACTCTGGTCGAACCAATCTAGCTTTGAGTCCCTCTTTCCCAAATTCAAAGTCCTCAGGGAAATCTAACGCTGACACTGGTGTCTCCCACTCAAACAGAACATCAGTCCTCTCCTCTTCTGTGTCCCTATTTACTTTGATATCTCTAATTAGACAATGTTCTCCTGGGATAATCTTTTCCATCAAATCATAAAGCTGACGGCGGGACATTTCAGTACTGGGGACTATCAATGCAAGTGCTTTGTCTAAGTCCACTCTACAGGTCTGACACCACTCAGTGACTAACTTTGAATCCATTTTGTTGTCTTTACTGTGCTTAAAAAGAGGAAACAGAGTTATGGTCTGAAATGGATCCCGGACGAGCCCCCAAATGTAGCACACCCGTGGGTGTGCCTTAGAAGTGGAATAGATGGTTCAGATCTCTCTTTGCTCTGGTGAACTCCCTTTTTCTTCCCCAATGTTTAGACACAGTTTATATGAACAATGGGCCCGTTTATTTTCAAACAATGTGACCCTAAACAAAATAATGGTAAGCAGTCAAACTTGCACAGAATATTTCTAGTTATAAAATTAATTCAGTATTACATGTAATGCGCGGTCAAACAGCTTCTTACACAAAAATTTCAATCAATTGCACTTTTCTCCACAAGGTGTCTCTATAACAAGTTTCACTGCAAAGATAAACTATGGTGAGAACACAATAAAAGTTAGATATTGACTCTAATCAAATGAAAATACAACAGCTGAGTATATTAAACCCTGTAGAAGGCTTCCAACGCTTAAATATACCTAAAGGAAACACAAATATAGTCCCGGCGTTAGCAGAAAAGAAAATGGACAATAGTTGGCAGCTGCATGCGTTGGGGCCCGTCTTCTCAGTTAAATATTTATAACAATGGCGGACAGTGTAGCTCACTTGTGCAGGAAAAATCCTTAACTGGTGTCCAAGTCCAGAACCTATAATTCCCTGCACTTTACTAAGCTATATGATTCAGAACGGAGTCCTTAGGCTCTAAGCATTTGCCTTGTGAAGATTCCAATATCAGCATGAGAAATATACACTAGGAGAGTCCACACAGTGTCTTCCAGACAAACAGCTTGTATCAATGCAGCTGGAGGGGAATGCAGGGTATTAGTTTGTGTTGATCTCACACTCTCCTGGATGCAATGTTCATAACACTTTAGTATGGAGTGCAGATCTGTTACCTCTGAGAGCAGAAAATGCCAGCAACTCACTACAATTTAGTCTTACTCCTTCCAAGAAACAATCCACTCTCTCTCTGGTCCCAGTGCAGTATACAGCTTGATCTTCTGTCTGGCCAGACAATCCAGTAACTGTATCTTGAACAGCATACACAGCATCCTTTCTCCAGCCTTCATCGCACACCCCACAAAACTCTCCCCCTCAGGAACTGTCCTCTCCAAACTTGGTTCCTAGTGTGACACAGCAATCTTTTCTAAGTACACCCTTAGTGGGCAGAACTGTGTACTGCAACTAATTAGGGAAAGAAAAAAAGGTTTAGCATTAAACATCATCATTACACAAAAAACTATGGGGTGTTACACATGTGTACCTGTTACATTAGGCTGAAGCAGCCCGGAAGATACGGAAAGTGAAGTACACAGAAGAAGGGATGGAGCATTGAAAGGAAATGAGTCACAGATATCACAGAGAACAAGAAAACAAGAGAATTACCAAAACGGCCACTAGATGGGAGCATATAACCAAATATAAAAATACTGCATATGAAATGGTTCAATAAATTAAACTAGCACAGGGGTAGCAGATCTGTTGCCAGTGTCCTCCCATTCACCATACGGTCCTGGGCTCTGTTCTTGCAGGCCTCATCCTTACTGGAATCTGATGTATGGTTTCCTTACAGCCCTGCACACTGCATTCCTACCAACCTGTTCCCTGTAAGGGCTGTTGTGTGTCACTCCCTGCTCTTTAACCGTCTCTGACCGCTGCATGCCTGGATGCGCCCAGGCGGCAGGTTTATTCCTCCTGGACGCATCCGCGCATCATCTCGCAGAAGCGAGATTTCCAGGATCGCGCCGGGGAGAAGTTAAACTACAGCCTGCCAGCACTGATCATGCGCTGGCAGTCTGTAGAAGTAAAAATCGCATATCAGACGCTGTTTTGTTAACAGCGTCTGATATGCCTGCTGCTCGTTCCCTCTGGTGGTCCCTTTTGCTTGGGACCACCAAAGGAAACTATATGTAAGTGCACCAATCACCACACAGACCCCCATCAACCCCCGTCACTGATTAACCCCGATTAATCCCTGATCACCCCATATCACCCCCTGATCACCCCTGTCACTAATCACCCCTTGTAAGGCTCATTCAGACGTCCGTATGTGTTTTGCGGATCCGCAAAACACGGACACCGGCAAGTGTTTTCCGCATTTTGCGGATCCGCACATTGCCAGAACTATATAGAAAATGCCTTTCTTTTCTGCAATTGCAGACAGAATAGACATGCTCTATCCTTTGCGGAGCTGCGGCCGGATGTTTGGTGGTCGAAACCCGGAAGTTTGCGGCCGCAGCTCCGCAAATCCTGATGCGGCGAGCACATAGTGTGCTCTCCGCATCACCGCCAGCCCCATTCACACTGAATGGGTCCGCATCTATTCCGCAGAATTGCGGAATTTAAAAAAATGAGGATTCAATAAAGAAGTGCCCGGAGTACAAGAATACATGGTTGAGGGGAGGCAGTTATAAATGTCTATTCTGCACAAGGGAGGCACAGGTCCTGTGGGATCCATGCCTGGTTCATTTTATGAACGTCAGCTTGTCCACGTTGGCTGTGGGACAGGCGGCTGCGTTAGTCAGTAATGACGCCCCTGCCGTGCTGAATACACGTTCAGACAAAACGCTGGCCGCCGGGCAGGCCAGCACCTCCAAGGAATAAAATGCTAACTCTGGCCACGTGGACAATTTGGAGACCCAGAAGTTGAATGGGGCCGAACCATCAGTCAGTACGTGGAGGGGTGTGTAGAGGTATTGTTTAACCATGTTAGTGATATGCTGCCTCCTGCTAACACGTTCCGTATCAGGTGGTGGTGCAGTTAGCTGCTGCGTGGAGACAAAACTTTTCCACATTTCTGCCATGCTAACCCTGCCCTCAGAGGAGCTGGCAGTGACACAGCTGCATTGGCGACCTCTTGCTCCTCCTCTGCCTTCGCCTTGGGCTTCCACCTGTTCCCCTGTGACATTTGGGAATGCTCTCAGGAGCGCGTCTACCAGCATGCGCTTGTACTCGCGCATCTTCCTATCAAGCTTCAGTGCAGGAAGCAAGGTGGGCACATTGTCTTTGTACCGGGGATCCAGCAGGGTGGCAACCCAGTAGTCCGCACACGTTAAAATGTGGGCAACTCTGCTGTCGTTGCGCAGGAACTGCAGCATGCAGTCGTTCATGTGTGCCAGGCTCCCCAGAGGTAAGGACAAGCTGTCCTCTGTGGGAGGCGTATCGTCATCGTCCTCCGTATCCCCCCAGCCACGCACCAGTGATGGGCCTGAGCTGTGTCAGGTGCCACCCCGCTGTGAACCTGCTTCATCCTCATCCTCCTCCACCTCCTTCTCATCCTCCTCGTCCTCCAGTAGTGGGCCCTGGCTGGCCACATTTGTACCTGGCCTCTGCTGTTGCAAAAAAACTCCCTCTGAGCCACTTCTAACAGACTGGCCTGAAAGTGCTAAAATGACCCCTCATCCTCCTCCTCCTCCTCCTGGGCCACCTCCTCTTCCATCATCGCCCTAAGCGTTTTCTCAAGGAGACATAGAAGTGGTATTGTAACACTGATAACGGTGTCATCGCCACTGGCCATGTTGGTGGAGTACTCGAAACAGCGCAACAGGGCACACAGGTCTCGCATGGAGGCCCAATCATTGGTGGTGAAGTGGTGCTGTTCCGCAGTGCGACTGACGCGTGCGTGCTGCAGCTGAAACTCCACTATGGCCTGCTGCTGCTCGCACAGTCTCTCCAGCATGTGCAAGGTGGAGTTCCACCTGGTGGGCACGTCGCATATGAGGCGGTGAGCGGGAAGGCGGAAGTTACGCTGTAGCGCAGACAGGCGAGCATCGGCAGGATGTGAACGCCGGAAGCGCGCACAGACAGCCCGCACTTTATGCAGCAGCTCTGACATGTCGGGGTAGTTGTAAATGAACTTCTGCACCACCAAATTCAGCACATGCGCCAGGCAAGGGATGTGCGTCAAACCGGCTAGTCCCAGAGCTGCGACGAGATTTCGCCCATTATCGCACACCACCGGCAGAAACCACTCGTCGGTCTGTTGTTCAATACCCCGCCACAACTCCTGCGCGGTGTGGGGCCTGTCCCCCAAACATATAAGTTTCAGAATGGCCTGCTGATGTTTACCCCGGGCTGTGCTGAAGTTCGTGGTGAAGGTGTGTGGCTGACTGGATGAGCTGGTGGAAACAGAGAAGGAGGAAGCCGAGTAGGAGGAGGAGGCTACAGGAGGCACAGAATGATGCCCTGCGATCCTTGGCGGCGGAAGGACGTGCGCCAAGGAACTCTCCACCTGGGGCCCAGCCGCCACTACATTTACCCAGTGTGCAGTTAGGGAGATATAGCATCCCTGGCTGTGTTTACTGGTCCACGTATCTGTGGTTAGGTGGACCTTGCCACAGATGGCGTTGCGCAGTGCACACTTGATTTTATCGGATACTTGGTTGTGCAGGGAAGGCACGGCTGTCTTGGAGCAGTAGTGGTGTCACGGCTGTATGTGAGCAACAAGAGCATACACAGTGAATTAGCTACTGACCGGACCCAAACTAGGGAACATAAAGGGTGACCCCTGTCAGACCCTAAAAGCTCTCCCTATGCTGCTAAGCCCATGTCCAGATCCAGATGGTGGATCGAGACATGCCCGCGTACCTAAGGCTGATGACCACTGTAACCCCTACAGTAGTGGAAGGGGCACGGCCACCGGTGCCCTGCTCAGTATATGGACGGAACCGGGGTCGCCTCGGATCCAGTCAGCAAAACAAACAGAAACACACAATGTCTGCACACTTAACTGAAGGAGCTGCAGCAGCAGTGAAAACAGATCCAAACTCAGCAGACAATGTCCGAAGTACTTGCTTCAGCAGAACACAGGTCCAGAAAAGATATCACACCAGTGAAGATACTCAAGCGAGAGATACAGCTCAAATGAAGAAGTATAATCCGCACCGTACAAAGGAAAAGGGGTGATTTAAAGGCAGAGCAATCAAACATAGGAGGGACAGCTGGGAGGGAGGAAACAGAAAGTAAAGACCTCATCACAGGGGCGGAGAAACAGAGCTGTGAGAACGTCTCAAAGCTCTAGTAGTACATCATCACAGGGGTGGAGAAACAGAGCTGTGAGAACGTCTCAAAGCTCTGGTAGTGACAGTACCCCCTCTACGGGTGGACTCCGGACACCCAGGACCCACCTTCTCAGGATGAGCCCTATGAAAAGCCCTGATGAGGCGAGTGGCTTTAATGTCCGACACCGGAACCCACATCCTCTCCTCAGGACCATAACCCTTCCAATGAACGAGGTACTGAAGAGAACCGCGGACAATGCGAGAGTCCACAATTCTGGAAACCTCAAACTCCAGATTGCCATCAACCAAAATCGGAGGAGGAGGCAAAGAGGAGGGTACCGTGGGCTGGACATATGGTTTTAAGAGAGATCTGTGAAATACATTATGTATCTTCCAAACCCGTGGAAGATCAAGACGGAAGGCAACAGGATTGATGACTGACAAGATTTTATAAGGCCCAATAAACTTGGGACCCAATTTCCAGGAGGGAACCTTCAGTTTAATATTTCTTGTAGACAACCACACCAGATCACCCACATTCAGGTCCGGACCAGGCACACGTCTCTTATCAGCCACACGCTTATATTTCTCACTCATCTTTCTTAGATTAGTCTGAATCTTTTGCCAAATGGTAGACAAAGACGAGGAAAATCTCTCCTCCTCAGGCAAACCAGAAGGAGCCCCTCCCGAGAATGTCCCAAACTGCGGATGGAACCCATATGCACCAAAGAATGGTGACTTATCAGAAGATTCCTGACGACGGTTGTTCAGAGCAAACTCAGCAAGAGGGAGAAACGAACACCAATCCTCCTGGTTCTCTGCAACAAAACAGCGCAAATATGTCTCCAGATTCTGATTGACGCGCTCAGTCTGACCATTCGACTGCGGGTGAAAAGCAGAAGAGAAGGACAGCCGAACCCCCAGGCGAGAACAGAAAGCCTTCCAGAATCTGGACACAAACTGCGTGCCTCTATCGGAAACAATATCAGAGGGAATGCCATGCAATTTAACAATATGGTCGACAAAAGCTTGCGCCAACGTTTTAGCATTGGGCAATCCAGGGAAGGGTATGAAATGTGCCATCTTGCTAAAACGGTCCACCACCACCAGGATCACCGACTTCCCTGAGGAACGAGGAAGATCCGTGATAAAGTCCATGGACAGGTGTGTCCAAGGACGGGAAGGTATGGGTAAGGGGAGAAGGGGACCTGAAGGCCGTGAACGAGGGACCTTAGCGCGAGCGCACGTCTCACAAGCAGCCACAAAACCCTCCACCGACTTACGAAGAGCCGGCCACCAAAATCTCCGAGCAATGAGATCTACCGTGGCTCTACTCCCGGGTGACCAGCAAGAACAGTATCGTGATGCTCCTTGAAGAGTTTGTGACGTAACTCAGGAGGCACAAACAACTTTCCAGAAGGACAACGGGCAGGTGCCTCAGTCTGGGCAGCCTGGACCTCGGCCTCCAAATCAGAATACAGAGCAGAAACAACTACCCCTCCGCCAAAATGGGACCCGGGTCCTCGGAGTTTCCTCCTCCCGGAAAACAGCGAGAGAGAGCATCAGCCTTCACATTTTTGATCCCAGGGCGGAATGTAACGACAAAATTGAATCTGGAGAAGAACAGAGACCATCTGGCCTGTCTCGGATTCATACGCTTGGCCGACTCTAAGCACGCCAGATTCTTATGGTCGGTAAAAACGGTGATAGGGTACCTGGCCCCTCCAACCAATGGCGCCATTCCTCGAAAGCCAACTTGATGGCCAACAATTCCCTATCTCCCACATCATAGTTTTTCTCTGCCGGTGAGAGTTTTTTAGAGAAAAGGCACAGGGTCGCCATTTGGAAGGAGACGGACCCTGGGACAAAACCGCACCGACACCCACCTCGGAAGCATCCACCTCAACAATAAAAGGTAAGGAAACATCGGGATGCACCAAGATGGGAGCAGACGCAAAACTCTCTTTAATCTTAGAAAAGCTGCAAGCGCTCCTCCGACCAAGAGGAAAAATCCGCCCCTTTTTGGTCATGTCAGTGAGGGGTTTGACAACAGAGGAATAATTCAAAATGAACTTTCTGTAATAGTTCGCAAAACCCAGAAAGCGCATCAATGCCTTCTGATTCTCAGGAAGCTCCCACTCAAGCACAGCACGGACCTTCTCCGGATCCATGCGAAAACCAGAAGCAGAGAGGAGAAAACCCAGAAATTGAATCTCCGATACCATAAAAACACATTTCTCCAGCTTGGCGCATAATTTATTTTCTCTCGCAGAATCTGCAGAACCTGAAAAGATGATCCTGATGAGTCCGAACATCAGGGGAAAAATCAAAATATCATCAAGATACACCAATACAAATTTCCCCATTAAATGGTAGAAAATACTGTTAACAAAATGCTGAAAGACGGCCGGAGCATTCATCAAGCCAAAAGGCATAACGAGATTCTCGAAATGCCCCTCGGGGTATTAAAGGCTGTTTTCCATTCATCCCCTCTCTGACCCTGACCAGGTTGTACGCGCCTCTCAAATCCAATTTGGAAAAACCTTGGCCCCAACAATTTGGTTGAAGAGGTCCGGGATCAGAGGAAGGGGATAGGGATCGCGAATCGTGATACGGTTCAGCTCCCTAAAATCTAGGCAAGGTCTCAGAGAGCCATCTTTCTTTTAACAAAAAAACCCGCGGCGACCGGTGATTTTGAGGGACGAATATGCCCCTTATCGAGACTCTCAGAGATATAGGTTCGCATTGCGATTCTCTCAGGTTGTGAGAGATTGTACAGGCGTGCTTTTGGCAGCTTGGCGCCGGGAATGAGGTTAATGGGACAGTCAAACTCCCGGTGAGGAGGTAGCTCCTGCACACCGCTCTCGGAAAACACGTCCGAGAAATCAGAGAGAAATGATGGCACAGACTTAGTAGATACCTCTGCAAAAGTCGCTGTGAGACAATTCTCTCTACAAAACTCACTCCACTCATTTATTTGCCTTCCTTGCCAATCAATAGTGGGGTTATGTTTAGTGAGCCAGGGTAACCCCAACACTAGAGGAGAAGGCAATCCGTTAAGGACAAAACAAGATATATCCTCCACATGAGTGTCACCTACAGCTAACCGGATATTGTGAACAATGCCATTCAGGGATCTCTGTGAGAGTGGAGCAGAGTCAATGGCAAAAACAGGTATATCTTTTTCTAATGTGCAAACCCGAAAACCATGCATGGCTACAAATTGACTGTCAATAAGATTGACGGCCGCTCCACTATCAACAAAAATTTCACAAGAAATGACTTTACTCTCTAGCGCCACCCTGGCGGAAAGGAGAAAACGAGAACTGCAGGTCAGAGGAAAAGCCCCAATTCCTACATCAACTTTGCCCAAGGTAGCAGATGAAGCAGAGTTTGATGATTTTCCTTTGAGGATTTTCTCTTATTATCACCCTTAGTAAAGTTCATGAATTCCCTAGAGGGACAAACATTTGCCAAATGACCAATGCCCCCACAACAAAAACACACCATTCTCTGAGGACTAAATCCTCCTTTATCAGGGGCAAGTCGACCTAGCTGCATAGGCTCCTCCTCAGAGGGGACCGAGACAGGATGAGGCCCCTGCACACTGAATGAGTCCGCACCACTGCCCCTAGAGTGACAATGGCTGGACCGAGAGGTCTCGCTTTCTTTCTCTTAGACGCCTGTCAAGGCGCACCGCCAATGACATGGCAGACTCTAAAGATGTTGGTCTCTCATGGAAAGCAAACGCATCTTTCAATCTCTCTGAGAGACCATGACAGAACTGACTCGGAGTGCAGCATCATTCCAACCTGAATCAGCTGCCCATCTCCGAAATTCAGAACAATAAAGCTCTGCAGACAGTTTGTTCTGGCATAAAAACGTAAGTTAGATTCAGCCAGAGCAACACGATCCGGGTCATCATATATCTGCCCCAGGGCCACAAAAATCTTTCTGTGGATCGAAGGGAGGATCCCCGATGGCAGTGAAAAAGCCCAAGTCTGAGCATTACCCCTGAGCAAGGAGATGACAATCTCACCCTCTGTTCCTCATTACCAGAGGAACGGGGACACAAGCAAAAATGGAGTTTGCATGCCTCTCTGAAGCGAACAAAATTCTCACTGCCCCCGGAGAACGTTTCCGGAAGTGAGACCTTTGGCTCGCAACAGACTCCATGGGCCGGAGCCGAGCCCAATGCTTGAAGCTGAATTATAGATTGACGGAGATCCGCTACCTCCAAAGAAAGACCCTGCATGCGGTCAACCAGGTCAGAAAGCGGATCCATGTCAAAAAGGACGGTTTCGGCGGATTATAATGTCACGGCTGTATGTGAGCAACAAGAGCATACACAGTGAATTAGCTACTGACCGGACCCAAACTAGGGAACATAAAGGGTGACCCCTGTCAGACCCTAAAAGCTCTCCCTATGCTGCTAAGCCCATGTCCAGATCCAGATGGTGGATCGAGACATGCCCGCGTACTCTAAGGCTGATGACCACTGTAACCCCTACAGTAGTGGAAGGGGCACGGCCACCGGTGCCCTGCTCAGTATATGGACGGAACCGGGTCGCCTCGGATCCAGTCAGCAAAACAAACAGAAACACACAATGTCTGCACACTTAACTGAAGGAGCTGCAGCAGCAGTGAAAACAGATCCAAACTCAGCAGACAATGTCCGAAGTACTTGCTTCAGCAGAACACAGGTCCAGAAAAGATATCACACCAGTGAAGATACTCAAGCGAGCGATACAGCTCAAATGAAGAAGTATAATCCGCACCGTACAAAGGAAAAGGGGTGATTTAAAGGCAGAGCAATCAAACATAGGAGGGACAGCTGGGAGGGAGGAAACAGAAAGTAAAGACCTCATCCCAGGGGCGGAGAAACAGAGCTGTGAGAACGTCTCAAAGCTCTAGTAGTACATCATCACAGGGGTGGAGAAACAGAGCTGTGAGAACGTCTCAAAGCTCTGGTAGTGACAAGTGGTGGCTGGGAACAACATACTGTGGGACAGCCATGGACATCAGCTGTTTGAAGCTGTCTGTGTCCACCAGACTGAATGACAGCATTTCAAAGGCCAGTAGTTTAGAAATGCTGGCATTCAGGCCCAGGGCTTGAGGGTGGCTAGGTGGGAATTTACGCTTTCTCTCCAAGGTTTGTGAGATGGAGAGCTGAACGCTGCCGTGTGACATGGTGGAGATGCTTGGTGACGCAGGTGCCAACGTTCCTCCCGAGGCGGAGGAAGAGGCGGAGGCAGCAGCAGAAGATGGAGCAGGGGGAGCCAGACTGAGTTCCTTCCTTTTAAGGTGTTTACTCCACTGCATTTCATGCTTTGCATGTAGATGCCTGGTCATGCAGGTTGTGCTAAGGTTCACAACGTTAATGACTCGCTTCAGGCTCTGATGGCACAGCAAGCAAACCACTCGGGTCTTGTCGTCAGCACATTGTTTAAAGAAGTGCCATGCCAGGGAACTCCTTGAAGCTTCCTTTGGGGTGCTGGGTCCCTGGTGGCGGTGGCCAGTAGCAGGCGAACTTTCTTGGCGGCGGCTGTTCTGCTTTTGCCCCCTGCTTCCTTTTTTGCTACGCTGTTGGCTCGGTCTCACCACTGCCTCCTTCTCTGAACTATAAAAGTCAGTGGCACGACCTTCATTCCATGTGGGGTCTAGGACCTCATCGTCCCCTGCATCGTCTTCCACACAGTCTTCCTCCCTGACCTCCTGTTCGGTCTGCACACTGCAGAAAGACGCAGCAGTTGGCACCTGTGTTTCGTCATCATCAGAGACGTGCAGACTCCGATGAGGTGGTATTCCCATGTCCTCATCATCAGGAAACATCAGTGGTTGTGCATCAGTGCATTATATGTCTTCCACCACTGGGGAAGGGCTAGGTGGATTCCCTTGGGAAACCCTGCCAGCAGAGTCTTCAAACAGCATAAGAGACTGCTGCATAACTTGAGGCTCAGACCGTTTACTTGATATGCATGGGGGTTATGTGACAGACTGATGGGCTTGGTTTTCAGGCGCCACCTGTGCGCTTTCTGCAGAAGACTGAGTGGGAGATAATGTTGTGAACGTGCTGGATCCACTGTCGGCCACCCAATTGACTAACGCCTGTACCTGCTCAGGCCTTACCATCCTTAGAACAGCATTGGGCCCCACCAAATATTGCTGAAAATTCTGGCAGGTACTGAAACCTGAGGTAGTTGGTTCACTAGGACGTGTGGCTGAGGCAGAATGGCCACATCCTCTCCCAGCACCAGAGGGTACACTAACACCACCACGACCGCGTCCGTGTCCCTTACTAGATGTTTTCCTCATTGTTACCGTTCACCAAGCACCACAACAGGAAAAAAAATATTTGGCCCAATGTATTGATTTCAAATTCAGGCCTTTTTTTTACAGGCACCTAACACTATCTGCCTATTTATTTATGTAGCGTATTACACTAATACAGGCACAGCAGTAACCACTGATTTAGGGGAATATCTCTTTTAGGGCTAGTATTTAGGCCCTGGATGAAAGGTATTCTTTTATGGACAGATTTACACTTGGAGATGCACAGTAGAGTGTGAAAAAATATGTAGGATAATGCCTTCAGCAATTGAATTTTAACACTTTGTGTAATATACCCTTTAACAGACAGAAATACAACGGGATATGCACGGTAGCGTGTGAAGTTATTGAGGATGACCTTCTCAGCACTTGTATATACACCTTGAGTGTAATATACCCTTTCACGGACAGATTAAGTCAAGGCAAGTGAATTTCACCCCAGAAAAAATATATGTTTTAGCGGACACTATTATACTTTGCCAGCCACTGCCGGGACACCAGATTCAGGGTATTGCTATTTTGGCAAGTGAATTTCACCCCAGAACAAAATATATGTTTTGGCAGACACTATTATACTTTGCCAGCCAGTGCTGGGACACCAGATTCAGGGTATTGCTATTTTAGCTATTGAATTTCACCCCAGAACAAAATATACCCTTTTACGGACAGATTAACACTTGGCCTGCAACAGCTGGAACACCAGATTCAGGGTATTGCTATATTGGCAATTGAATTTCAACCCAGAACAAAATATACCCTTTTACGGACAGATTAACACTTGGCCTGCAACAGCTGGGACACCAGATTCAGGGTATTGCTATTTTGGCAATTGAATTTCACCCCAGAACAAAATATACCCTTTTATGGACAGATTAACGTTTGGCCTGCAACAGCTGGGACACCAGATTCAGGGTATTGCTATTTTGGCAATTGAATTTCACCCCAGAACAAAATATATGTTTTTGCGGACACTAATATACTTTGCCAGCCAGTGCTGGGACACCAGATGCAGGGTATTGCTATTTTGACAATTGAATTTCACCCCAGAACAAAATATATGTTTTGGCAGACACTATTATACTTTGCCAGCCAGTGCTGGGACACCTGATTCAGGATATTGCTATTTTGGCTATTGAATTTCACCCCAGAACAAAATATACCCTTTTACGGACAGATTAACACTTGGCCTGCAACAGCTGGAACACCAGATTCAGGGTATTGCTATATTGGCAATTGAATTTCACCCCAGAAAAAAATATACCCTTTTACGGACAGATTAACACTTGGCCTGAAACAGCTGGGACACCAGATTCAGGGTATTGCTATTTTGGCTATTGAATTTCACCACAGAAAATAATCTATCCTTTGCCAGACAGCAGACAGTATTACACTTGGCTAGCCAAAGCTGGAACACCAGATTTAGGGGATTGGTGTTTTGGCAAATGTATTTAACCCCTTAATAAAATATAGAAATTTCTATGCTGAGTTTCTAGGGGTGACAATAAGCACAGCCAAGCCCCTGATGTAGGATATAGCAACAAAAAAAAACTAGTATTGATGGATTGATGGACTTGGTGGCAGCTTGTTCTGGTGCACCACAAGTCACAAAATGGCCGCCGATCACCCCAGAAAAAAGTGACAGAAAAACACTCTGTGCAGCCTAAAAACCAGTGAGCAATTAACTAGCAGAAGTTGAATCATTCACAGCTGTAGATCGATCAGTTCATTAGGTGCTGTTGCTGACTTTTCCCTGCCTAATCTCGCCCTCACAGAAGCTGTGTCCTCTCCCTACACTAATCAGAGCAGTGTGAAGTGCGGCGCTACGTGACTCCAGCTTAAATAGAGGCTGGGTCACATGCTGCACTTGGCCAATCACAGCCATGCCATTAGTAGGCATGGCTGTGATGGCTTCTTAGGGCAAGAAGTAAAACGCTAGCTGATTGGCTGCTGTGCAGCCCTTCAGAAAGCGGGAAGAAATCGCCGAACAGAGGACCCGAACCCAAACTTTTTTGAAAATGTTCGGGTCCGGGTCCCGAACACCCCAAAATTTGGTACGAACCCGAACTATGCTCGAACTGTTCGCTCAACACTACTGCCCTGGCATTTTAGAGGTCCTAAAGCGTGAGAAGAAGTCTGGAATCCAAATGCGTAAAAATGCCCTCTTAAAAGGTACTCATTGGAATTTGGGCCTCTTTGAGCACCTAGGCTGCATAAAAGTGTCACACATGTGGTATCGCCGTGCTCAGGAGAAGTAAGGCAATGTGTTTTGGGGTGTATTTTTACATATACCCATGCTGGGTGAGAGAAATATCTCTGTAAATGGACAACTTTCTATACAAAGTTTTAAAAAGTTGTCATTTAGAGAGATATTTCTCACACATAGCATGGGTATATGTAAAAATTCACCCCAAAACACATTGCCCTACTTCACCTGAGCACGGTGATACCACGTGTGACAATTTTTATGCAGCCAAAGGGGCCCAAATTCCAATGAGTACCTCTTAGGAGGGCATTTTTACGCATTTGCATTCCAGAATTCTTCTCACGCTTTAGGGCCCCTAAAATGCCAGGGCAGTATAAATACCCCACATGTGACCCCATTTTGGAAATAAGACGCCCAAAGATATTCCGTGAGGGGCATGGCGAGTTCATAGAAGATTTTTTTTTTTTTTGCACAAGTTAGTGGAAATTGGCTTTTTTTTTTTTTTTTTCTTACATAGTCTCATATTCCACTAACTTGTGACAAAAAATAAAATTTTACATGAACTCACCATACCCCTCACGGAATACCTTGGGGTGTCTTCTTTCTAAAATGGGGTCACTTGTGGGGTATTTATACTGCCCTGACATTTTAGGGGTCTCTAAAGTGTGAGAAGAAGTCTGGAATCCAAATACGTAAAAATGCCCTGTGAAATCCTAAAGGTACTCATTGGAATTTGGGCCCCTTTGCGCACCCAGGCTGCAAAAAAGTATCACACATGTGGTATCGCCGTACTCAAGAGAAGTAGGGCAATGTGTTTTGGGGTGTATTTTTACATATACTCATGCTGGGTGAGAGAAATATCTCTGTAAATGACAACTTTTTAATTTTTTTTATACAAAGTTGATAATTTACAGAGATATTTCTCTCACCCAGCATGGGTATATGTAACAATACATCCCAAAAAACATTGCCCTACTTCTTCTGAGTACGGCGATACCACATGAGTGACACTTTTTTGCAGCCTGGGTGTGCAAAGGGGCCCAAATTCCAACGAGTACCTTTAGGTTTTACATGGCTGCTCACAATTTAGCCCCGCCCAAAATGCCAGAACAGTAAACACACCCCACAAATGACCCCATTTCGGAAAGTAGACACCCCAAGGTATTCACTGAGGGGCATATTGAGTCCGTGGGAGATTTTTTTTTTTTTTTGCCAGAAGTTAGCAGAAATGGAAACTTTATTATTTTTATTTTTTTCCTCAGAAAGTGTCATTTTCCGCTAACTTGTGAAAAAAAATGAAATGATACATAAACTCACCATGCCCCTCCGCGAATACTTTGGGGTGTCTTCTTTCTAAAATGGTGTCATTTGGGGGGTATTTATACTAACCTGGCATTCTAGCACCTGAAGAAACATGACAGGTGCTCAGAAAGTCAGAGCTGTTTCAAAATGCGGAAATTCACTTTTTTGCACCATAGTTTGTAAACGCTATAACTTTTACCCAAACCAATATATATACACTTATTGGATTTTTTTAATCAAAGACATGTAGAACAATAAATTTTGCGAAAAATTTACATAGAAATGTAGTTTTTTTTAAAAAAAATTACAACAGAAAGTGAAAAATGTCATTTTTTTGCAAAAATTTCGGGTCATTTTTGATTAATAAAGAAAAAAAAAAGTTAAAATGTCAGCAGCAATGAAATACCACCAAATGAAAGCTCTATTAGTGAGAAGAAAACGAGGTAAAATTCATTTGGGTGGTAAGTTGTATGACGGAGCAATAAACGGTGAAAGTAGTGTAGTGCAGAATTGTAAAAAGTGGCCTGGTCATTAAGGGTGTTGAAGCTAGGGGGGCTGATGTGGTTAAAGGTTTTGCACAGGTGACCTGTGTGGCCAATCCCAGCCATCCTGCACCTATAATTGGTCCAGCCTATTCCCAGATGCCTGAGTGTCAAAGGTCCTTGTATCCTGTAAAGGTTGCTGTTGTTTGTGTCTGTCTTCCTGCATTACTGACCCCTGCTTGTATTCTGGATTTTGCTTACTGTTTGATCCTTATCTGTCCTGTTTCATCTCTCCTGTTGCTGACCCGGATTGCCTGACCTGTATCTGTGCCACCTGCCCTGATCCATTTCTTGTACGACTACGTATTTTATGCCAATCCTCCTCAAGAGGTAGCGACCTGGTTTTCCCCTCAGGAAAGTCTAGCCCCACCATCAGGGGTACTGTGAAGAACGAGGGACTCACTTAGACAACGCCCTTAGAGGAGGTAAGACACGTGGCACAGTGGGTTTACACAAGCTGGTTCATGACAGTACACTCAGGCCACGGACCACGCTGGACCCCAAGCCTGTTGTTCAGGAACTGTTATATGAGATGAGATGTCAGAGTGAACGACTGGATGTCCTGATTCAATTCATGCATAATGTCACTGCCCGCCTGGATGCCATCCCTCCTCCAGCTATTGCAAGGTCGCCAGTCGCTGCTTCCCCTGCAATACGCATACCGGTGAATACGGATTTCTGTGCCACTGGTGTGCAACTTCGTCTGGCATCACGCTATGGTGGAGATCCAAAAAAACATGTCATGGTTTTCTGAACCAGTGCCTGATGCACTTTGAGTTGCACAGGCAGAAGTTCCCACTGAGCGGTCCAAGGTTGCCTTCATTGTGTCCCTGCTTTCTGATGAGGCCCTTACTTGGGAAAATCCTATTTAGGAACATGGAGGTCAAGAGACCACTAATCTGCAGTCTTTCCTGGCTACCTTCCGGCTGGTCTTTGAAGAGCCCGGCCGCACGTCCTCTGCTGCATCAGCTCTGCTGCGTCTACGACAGGGTTCCTTGTCTGTGGGTCAGTACGCCATCCAGTTTCGTACCCTGGCTGCTGAACTTGCATGGAGTAATGGGGCTTAACTGGCGGCGTTCTGGGAGGGCCTTTCTGACCGGATTAAGGATGAATTAGATGACCGCGATCGTCCGTCCACTCTTAATGACCTGATCACAAGAATAGATACAGTTGCAAGAAAAATTATGTGAACCCTTTGGAATGATATGGATTTCTGCACAAATTGGTCATAAAATGTGATCTGATCTTCATCTAAGTCACAACAACAGACAATCACATTCTGCTTAAACTAATAACACACAAAGAATTAAATATTACAATGTTTTTATTGAACACACCATATAAGCATTCACAATGCAGGTGGAAAAAGTATGTGAACCCCTAGACTAATGGCATCTCCAAGAGCTAATTGGAGTGAAGTATCAGCCAACTGGAGTCCAATCAATGAGATGAGATTGGAGGTGTCGGTTACAGTTGCCCTGCCCTATAAAAAACACACACCAGTTCTGGATTTGCTTTTCCCAAGAAGCATTGCCTGATGTGAATGATGCCTCGCACAAAAGAGCTCTCAGAAGACCTACGATTAAGAATTGTTGACTTGCATAAAGCTGGAAAGGGTTATAAAAGTATCTCCAAAAGCCTTGCTGTTCATCAGTCCACGGTAAGACAAATTGTCTATAAATGAAGAAAGTTCAGCACTGCTGCTACTCTTCCTAGGAGTGGCCGTCCTGTAAAGATGACTGCAAGAGCACAGCGCAGACTGCTCAATGAGGTGAAGAAGAGGCCTAGAGTGTCAGTTTGTTTTTGAAACACTAAAACACTAAACAAGAATGGATTTCATGGGAGGATGCCACAGAGGAAGCCACTGCTGTCCAAAAAAAACATTGCTGCACGTTTACAGTTTGCACAAGAGCACCTGGATGTTCCACAGCAGTACTGGCAAAATATTCTGTGGATAGATGAAACCAAAGTTGAGTTGTTTGGAAGAAACATACAACACTATGTGTGGAGAAAAAGAGGCACAGCACACCAACATCAAACATCCCAACTGTGAAGTATGACGATGGGTGCATCATAGTTTTGGGCTGCTTTGCTGCTTCAGGGCCTGGACGGATTGCTATCATCGAAGGAAAAATGAATTCCCAAGTTTATCAAGATATTTTGCAGGAGAACTTAAGGCCATCTGTCCACCAGCTGAAGCTCAACAGAAGATGGGTGTTGCAACAGGACAACGACCCAAGGCATAGAAGTAAATCAACAAAAGAATGGCTTAAACAGAAGAAAATACGCCTTGTGGAGTGGCCCAGTCAGAGTCCTGACCTTAACCCGATTGAGATGTTGTGGCATGACCTCAAGAAAGTGATTCACGCCAGACATCCCAAGAATATTGCAGAACTGAAACAGTTCTGTAAAGAGGAATGGTCAAGAATTACTCCTGACCGTTGTGCATGTCTGATCTGCAACTACAGGAAACGTTTGGTTGAAGTTATTGCTGCCAGAGGAGGTTCAACCAGTTATTAAATCCAAGGGTTCACATACTTTTTCCACCTGCACTGTGAATGTTTACATGGTGTGTTCATTAAAAACATGCTAACATTTAATTCTTTTTGTGTTATTAGTTTAAGCAGACTGTGATTGTCTATTGTTGTGACTTAGATGAAGGTCAGATCAAATTTTATGACCAATTTGTGCAGAAATCCATATCATTCCAAAGGGTTCACATACTTTTTCTTGCACTTGTATGTGCTACAGGAAATGTTCTAAGGAGGTCACATTGTGACAGGCGCAGCACTATGAAGTGCCTTTTGCGTTGTGGCATTAGAAGAATTAGATATCTCTAACCTTTTAGTCCAACCAGACTGTCTATTACTCTGCTTCAGTCTTGTTTCTTTTGAGCTAATTCTTCTACCACCGTTCTATGGAAACCGTAGGCTTAAAGAGCACAACAAATGCTTGAAATAACTTCTTTATTAATTTTAACTTTTCTTCCATATATAACACTGCCACCTCCACAGCAGATAGTCTATTTACAAACACTTGCTGCAGAAAGGATCACAAAATGGTGGTATGCATAAAATGGTGGTTTAACTGTTTAATCTATACATATTTTTTCCTGCAACAAGCCAAGTTTGCAGAGGCTTATAAGTGTCAGAATAATAAAACCCCCCCAAAAGTGAACCCATTTTGAAAACTAGACCCCTTAACGTATTCATCTATGGGTGTAATGAGTTTTTTTGTCCCACTTGTTTTTTAAAGAAATTAATGCTAAGAAGGTGAAAAAAATATATATTTTCATTTTTTACACAAAAGTGTCAATTTAAAGACAGAACTTATTTCCCACAGAGCACATGAAAATGAAGATGTACACCCAAAAATGTATCACCCTGCTTCTCCTGTCATCAGAAATACCCCCATTGTGGCCCTAATCCTATGTCTTCACAAATGGCAGGGCCCAAACATAAAAGAGCACCAAGTGGCTTTCAGAGCACAAAATTTGCTTGAAGATGTTTAGGCCTCATTGCACACTTGTAATGGCGTTAAGCTGCCAAAACAATATAAAACTCCCATAATGGACCCCATTTTGAAAACTAGATCCCCTAAGGTATTCATCTAGGGGTGTAGTGAGCTTTTAGACCTCTTAGTTTTTTGTACAAATTATTGCTATGCAGGCGGAAAAAGTTTTTTTTCATTTTTTACACAAAAGTGTCGATTTAGAGACAGATTTTTTTCTATAGAGCACATGAAAATGAAGATAAACACCCCGAAATGTATCACACCATTTCTCCTGTCTTCAGAAATACCCCCATTGTGGCCCTAATCTTATGTCTTGACAAACAGCAGGGCCCAAACATAAAGGAGCACCTAGTGGCTTTCAGAACACAAAACTTGTTTGAAAAAGTTTATGCCCCATTTTACACTTGTAATCGCGTTGAGCTGCCAAAACAATATAAAACCCCGATAATGGAACCCAGTTTAAAAACTAGACCCCCTAGGGTATTCATTTAGGGGTGTAGTGAACTTTTAGACCCCCTAGTTTTTGTAGAAATTAATGCTAAGCAGGCGGAAAAAACATATTTTTTAATTTTTTACACAAAAGTGTAAATTTAAAGACAGATTTCTTTTTACAAAGCACATGAAAATGAAGAAGTACACTGCTAAATGTATCACCCCATTTCTCCTGTTTTCATAAATACCCCCACTGTGGCCCTAATCTTATGTCTTGTCACACGGCAGGGCCTAAACATAAAGGAGCACCTGGGGCCTTTCAGATAATAAACTGAAAATGGTTCAGGCCCCATTGCACACATGTAATGGCGTTGAGCTGCAAAATGATAGAAAACCCTTATAAATTACCCTATTTTAAAAACTAGATCCCTTAAAGATGAGAAGTGAAGCTTTGCACTTATAAGGGAGGCAGAATTCTAAAAAGACATTTGTGTGTACAGTACATATGACTATGTCTCGCCAAACTGAAAAAAAAGGAAAAGAAACTGAACTGTAGTGAAAGGCAACAAGTCCAAGAAAATGGAGCAAAATGTCTCCAGCTATGTTGCAAATTCCAGTTTGTTCACAATATACACCATTAGGGCTGTAATGACAAGTTGGCACTCAAGGATAATGACTGGTCGTACAACGTCTCTTTAGCCCCATCAATCCCTATATGAGAGACGAACGTGCTAAGTGACGCGGCGCACCATAACAGGCCCCTGCCCGGCAAGGTAGAAACCGCTATGCACACAATCAACCAGTCACCTACAGAGTATATAACGGTACAGTGTCCAGAACCATCTGTAGGAACAGTAATGGATCACAAATTCCCAAAATGATGTCATTATTTCTAGACGTGTTGTGGGGTGTTGAAAAAAAAAAAATCTTAATAAAGCCCTTAGTGTATTGGTGGGGAACAACTCAATCATTAGAGATCCTCCAAATAAAAAAATATCATGCCAATATCATGATACAGTAATGTGAATGGAATTAACAGCTTTGTGTGGCAGACATAAAAAAATAAAAAAATGAAATTAGGAAAATTATGGTATGTCTCAAAACAGGGGTAATTACAGAGGCCTGGTTGTGATGGACAACTGGGGCAGTCTCTCCTCCTTCCATGTTTGCTACACATCCGGCATCGTTTCTGAGTATATGTCTTGCTGGTAGTGGCAGGGATGGGGTGAGAAAGCGGCTTTCTGAAAGCCTTTGATCATCCGCTGATTCAAAGGCTTGCCTAGGTGTGGGGGACTCAAACAGGAGACTCTCAACCACCTTCTCCTGGAACTCAAGGAAGTTGAGGGTTCTCTGGGACTTTTTAAATAAAACAAAACTATTGTAAGTAGCAATCTGGATGAGGTATATTGCTACCTTTTTATACCAGGCCTTTTTTTTCGCCTTACCAGGTAGGATTGAAGCGCCTGGTCCGAGAGGTCTACACCTCCCATAAACTTATTGTAATCTGTCACACAGACTGGTTTGTATTTGTCTGCAGTAGCCCCCCTCTACCTAACTGCTACTGTGGTGTCTGAATGCACGGTGATCAGCATGTAGACATCCTTCCTGTCTTTCCACTTTACTACAAGCAGCTGGTCACTTGCAAGGGCGAAGGATGTTCCTTTCTCCAAACGTTTGGACACCCGCGCTTGTGGGTATCCAACTATATTTTTGCGGACTGTCCCACAAGCCCCTGTGTTTGCAGCATGGAGGGATTTAAAAAGTGGTATACTGGTGTAAAAATTATCTGTGTACACATAGTACCCTTTGTGTAGGAATGGCGCCAATAGATCCCACACAATTTTGCCTGATGTCCCAATATTTTCGGGGTAGCCTGGGGGGTTAAGTTGAGAGTCTCTGCCCTCATATACAAACAGAACACAGGCGTAGTTGGTTGTGCTCTCGCACACCTTATACAATTTTACCCCATATCTGGCACGCTTGGAGGAAATATACTGACGGAAGGAAAGGCGGCCTTTAAAACTAAAAAGGGATTCATCGACGGAGAGATTTTTTTTCAGGGGCACATAATTTCAAGAATAAATCTGTAAGGAGGGAAATAAGGGGTCTCAATTTATTTAGGTGGTTGTAGGCTGGGTCAGTTCTGGGGGGGAGGGGGACTTGGGAAGTGTCATAAAAATGCATAAACCACATTAGGACTTCATACCGGTTACGGGACATAACTGTTGCAAACACAGGGGTTGAGTGGACAGTACTCGCAGCCCAATACGATCGTACAGAGGGCTTTTTTACAATGCCCATTTCCAGGGTAAGCCCCACATTTTTTTTTTTTTCAGGGACACTTGTGAGGGTCTATCATCTTGTATAGATCGATGTGGGCCTTTGTACAGCAAACTGTGTGGCGTACAAATTAGTTTGCTGTGAAGTAGATGGTTGGGTGTTAAAAGACGTTAATAATTCCTTCTTTCTGATTCCCTTTGCCAAACGTTGAATTTATGACCGTATTCCATTTTGAACATCTGGCTAGGCTTTCAAGTATGTCATCTTGACACTTGGCTGCAGTGCTCAATGTTTTTACAACCTTTACTTCTGGATCACACATAGACAATTCTGTGTAACCTTTACTGGTCATGGTTTCCTTTTCCCAGAGGAACTCTGGACCTGTGAACCAATTTGAGTTCTTCAATTATGTTACATTTAGACCTCTTGAAGCATGATCTGCTGGGTTATGCTTTGTATTAATGTGATGCCAATGTTCTGGATTTGTTATTTCCCGAATTTTCTGAACTCTATTGGCGACAAAGATATGGAATCTTCAAGCTTCGATGTTTATGTATGCTAGGACAACTTGTGAGTCTGTCCAAAAATATTCTTCATCTATTTTCAATTCCAATACTTCTTTCAGAAACTTGCTTACTGATGCTGAAACTTCAGCTGCTGTCAGTTCAAGTTTTGGTATTATCTGAATACTGGTAGGAGCAACTCTGGCCTTTCCTATAACCAGGGTACAGTGTATTTTTCCTTCTCCTATCACCCTGATGTAGGAGCACATAACCATAACTACTGGCATCTGAAAAGTGATGAAGTTCTATTTTCTTGTACATTCTGAAATCATGAGGTACAAAACATCTGGGTATTCAGACTTCTCTCAAGTCTCTTATCCAACTCTCCCACCTTGGCCTCAAATTTTCAGGTATGGGTTCATCCCATCCTAACTTCTGTCTGCATAATGCTTGCAGTATTTCTCTTGCTTTGAGGATCAGTGGGGCCAAGAATCCCAATGGATCAAATATAGAAGCCACTGCGAAAAGAATAGTACGTCTAGTTACAACTTTCTCTTTCGTAGCTACTTCAAAGAAGAACTTGTTGTTCTCTACATTCCATCCCAATCCAAGTATATTCTTAACTAGAAGATGATCATAATTGAGATCTACATTCTTAATTGTTGATGCATGTTCAGAGTCACTGATATATTCCAGTACCTCTCTGTTGTTTAAGATGAATTTGTGATGTCAGGCATTTTCATAACTATATGTGATATCTGATGATAATATGGTCAAAATGGACGTTCAATGCCTTTAAGAGATAGACTGAACCAGAGTTTTGCTATGTGACTGAAACAGGCCGAGATGAGGTCATGCAGAGTTCAGTCTGTGTAAAAAATTATACTGAATACAAAGTATATTGTTTTAAAACGTTATTGCCAACGGATGTGGGCTTATCTTAAAGAATATAATGGGTCTCACATACACTGTCTGGAAGACATGACCATGTAATAACAAAATGTGGTCCTTTCTTAAGTACCATAGTTAAGAGAGGTTATTGAGTGTCATTCCATATAATCACTAGTATAACTTATATTCATGTGTGATTGCTTATAGTTTTTAGTATATTTTAAACAATGATACATATAATATTGGTATAGTCATATCCAGTTATTGATAATGTATCATTGTACCCATTTGTGTGTGTATATATATATATATATATATATATATTATGCCATGTATGTATCAATGAGAGTATATTCTATAGAAGCATATAAGCTGGTTTTCTACTAAGAGGATTTTCTTTTAGAGAAGAGCTCAATTATCTTAGATGGCAATTAATCAGTCATTTGGATGGCTAAGATACACAAACTGGTTAAACTCTCTAAAGATCATTGTATTTGTATCTGCCCCATAAATTCAAGGATTAGGAAAACTTCTAATACCGCCAGTCGGTCTGAGCACAGTGTCAGAAAGAGCTGATATAATGGGGAAAGGTTAAGAAAGTCATGTGAACAGATTAGATATGTACGCATCTGGCATTCCTGAACATTAGAATTTTAAAATCATCATAGATGATACAATAGTGCCATCAAGTAATAGATGGACAGAAGTTTCTAAAAAAAATGCCAATTAAATAACGTCATCATCATAATTACCATACATTAACACCCACCTTATCTGATTGGAAATTCCTATCCAAGAGGGGATGGACGTAGATAATTATTAGAATATCTGATCCAGTTTTGGGAGGTGAGAAAAACACATCACGGACACATCACAGGACATTAGAGATCACAGAACATCTTCACCACTTTCAGTCCTAAGAGAAAGCTCCCTCCACCCTAAGGAATTCTTTCAGTAACACACCCGAGACTCATAAAAGAAACTGGTAGATCTAAATTTTGGAAAGCTGGGTCCATTCTAAAAAGCTCTTTATCCCAAAGCCAGGGGTAATGTA
>CM065592.1:311681410-311712136 GCA_033119425.1 Bufotes viridis
TGAAATCTGGCCTGCAACTGCTGGGACACCAGATTCAGGGTATTGCTATTTTGCCAGATTAATTTCACCCCAGAACAAAATATATGTTTTAGCAGACACTATGAAATCTGGCCTGCAACTGCTGGGACACCAGATTCAGGGTATTGCTATTTTGCCAGATTAATTTCACCCCAGAACAAAATATATGTTTTAGCAGACACTATGAAATCTGGCCTGCAACTGCTGGGACACCAGATTCAGGGTATTGCTATTTTGCCAGATTAATTTCACCCCAGAACAAAATATATGTTTTAGCAGACACTATGAAATCTGGCCTGCAACTGCTGGGACACCAGATTCAGGGTATTGCTATTTTGCCAGATTAATTTCACCCCAGAACAAAATATATGTTTTAGCAGACACTATGAAATCTGGCCTGCAACTGCTGGGACACCAGATTCAGGGTATTGCTATTTTGCCAGATTAATTTCACCCCAGAACAAAATATATGTTTTAGCAGACACTATGAAATCTAGCCTGCAACTGCTGGGACACCAGATTCAGGGTATTGCTATTTTGCCAGATTAATTTCACCCCAGAACAAAATATATGTTTTAGCAGACACTATGAAATCTGGCCTGCAACTGCTGGGACACCAGATTCAGGGTATTGCTATTTTGCCAGATTAATTTCACCCCAGAACAAAATATATGTTTTAGCAGACACTATGAAATCTGGCCTGCAACTGCTGGGACACCAGATTCAGGGTATTGCTATTTTGCCAGATTAATTTCACCCCAGAACAAAATATATGTTTTAGCGGACACTATGAAATCTGGCCTGCAACTGCTGGGACACCAGATTCAGGGTATTGCTATTTTGCCAGATTAATTTCACCCCAGAACAAAATATATGTTTTGGCAGACACTATGAAATCTGGCCTGCCACTGCTGAGACCACCAGATTCAGGGTATTGCTATTTTAGCCAGATTGAATTTCACCCCAGAACAAAATATATGTTTTAGCGGACACTATGAAATCTGGCCTGCAACTGCTGGGACACCAGAATCAGGGTATTGCTATTTTGCCAGATTAATTTCACCCCAGAACAAAATATATGTTTTAGCAGACACTATGAAATCTGGCCTGCAACTGCTGGGACACCAGATTCAGGGTATTGCTATTTTGCCAGATTAATTTCACCCCAGAACAAAATATATGTTTTAGCAGACACTATGAAATCTGGCCTGCAACAGCTGGGACACCAGATTCAGGGTATTGCTATTTTTCCAGATTAATTTCACCCCAGAACAAAATATATGATTTAGCGGACACTATGAAATCTGGCCTGCAACTGCTGGGACACCAGAATCAGGGTATTGTTATTTTGCCAGATTAATTTCACCCCAGAACAAAATATGTTTTGGCGGACACTATTCTATTTTGCTAGCCACAGATGAAACCACTGATTTATGGTATTGCTATTTTAGGAATTGAATTTCACCCCAGAACAAAATATATGTTTTAGCGAACACTATGAAATCTGGCCTGCAACTGCTGGGACACCAGATTTAGGGTATTGCTATTTTGCCAGATTAATTTCACCCCAGAACAAAATATATGTTTTAGCAGACACTATGAAATCTGGCCTGCAACTGCTGGGACACCAGATTCAGGGTATTGCTATTTTGCCAGATTAATTTCACCCCAGAACAAAATATATGTTTTAACAGACACTATGAAATCTGGCCTGCAACTGCTGGGACACCAGAATCAGGGTATTGCTATTTTGCCAGATTAATTTCACCCCAGAACAAAATATATGTTTTAGCGAACACTATGAAATCTGGCCTGCAACTGCTGGGACACCAGATTCAGGGTATTGCTATTTTGCCAGATTAATTTCACCCCAGAACAGAATATGTGTTTTGGCAGACACTACGAAATGTGGCCTGCAACTGCTGGGACACCAGAATCAGGGTATTGCTGTTTTGCCAGATTAATTTCACCCCAGAACAAAATATATGTTTTGGCGGACACTATTCTATTTTGCCAGCCACAGCTGAAACCACTGATTTATGGTATTGCTATTTTAGGAATTGAATTTCACCCCAGAACAAAATATATGTTTTAGCGGACACTATGAAATCTGGCCTGCAACTGCTGGGACACCAGAATCAGGGTATTGCTATTTTGCCAGATTAATTTCACCCCAGAACAAAATATGTGTTTTGGCAGACACTATGAAATCTGGCCTGCAACTGCTGGGACACCAGAATCAGGGTATTGCTATTTTGCCAGATTAATTTCACCGCAGAACAAAATATCTGTTTTGGCAGACACTATGAAATCTGGCCTGTAACTGCTGGGACACCAGATTAAGGGTATTGCTATTTTGCCAGATTAATTTCACCCCAGAACAAAATATATGTTTTAGCGGACACTATGAAATGTGGCCTGCAACTGCTGGGACACCAGATTCAGGGTATTGCTATTTTGCAAAATTAATCTCACCCCAGAACAAAATATGTGTTTTGGCAGACACTATGAAATCTGGCCTGCAACTGCTGGGACACCAGATTCAGGGTATTGCTACTTTGCCAGATTAATTTCACCCCAGAACAAAATATATGTTTTAGCAGACACTATGAAATCTGGCCTGCAACTGCTGGGACACCAGATTCAGGATATTGCTACTTTGCCAGATTAATTTCACCCCAGAACAAAATATATGTTTTAGCGGACACTATAAAATCTGGCCTGCAACTGCTGGGACACCAGAATCAGGGTATTGCAATTTTGCCAGATTAATTTCACCCCAGAACAAAATATATGTTTTAGCGGACACTATAAAATCTGGCCTGCAACTGCTGGGACACCAGAATCAGGGTATTGCAATTTTGCCAGATTAATTTCACCCCAGAACAAAATATATGTTTTGGCGGACACTATTCTATTTTGCCAGCCACAGCTGAAACAACTGATTTATTGTATTGCTATTTTAGGAATTGAATTTCACCCCAGAACAAAATATATGTTTTAGTGGACACTATGAAATCTGGCCTGCAACTGCTGGGACATCAGATTCAGGGTATTGCTATTTTGCCAGATTAATTTCACCCCAAAACAAAATATATGTTTTAGCGGACACTATGAAATCTGGCCTGCAACTGCTGGGACACCAGATTCAGGGTATTGCTATTTTGCAAAATTAATTTCACCCCAGAACAAAATATGTGTTTTGGCAGACACTATGAAATCTGGCCTGCAACTGCTGGGACACCAGATTCAGGGTATTGCTATTTTGCCAGATTAATTTCACCCCAGAACAAAATATGTGTTTTGGCAGACACTATGAAATCTGGCCTGCAACTGCTGGGACACCAGATTCAGGGTATTGCTATTTTGCCAGATTAATTTCACCCCAGAACAAAATATATGTTTTAGCAGACACGATGAAATCTGGCCTGCAACTGTTGGGACACCAGATTCAGGGTATTGCTATTTTGCCAGATAAATTGCACACCAGAACAAAATATATGTTTTAGCAGAAACTATGAAATCTGGCCTGCAACTGCTGGGACACCAGATTCAGGGTATTGCTATTTTGCCAGATTAATTTCACCCCAGAACAAAATATATGTTTTAACAGACACTATGAAATCTGGCCTGCAACTGCTGGGACACCAGATTCAGGGTATTGCTATTTTGCCAGATTAATTTCACCCCAGAACAAAATATATGTTTTAGCAGACACTATGAAATCTGGCCTGCAACTGCTGGGACACCAGATTCAGGGTATTGCTATTTTGCCAGATTAATTTCACCCCAGAACAAAATATATGTTTTGGCAGACACTATTCTATTTTGCCAGCCACAGCTGAAACCACTGATTTATGGTATTGCTATTTTAGGAATTGAATTTCACCCCAGAACAAAATATATGTTTTAGCGGACACTATGAAATCTGGCCTGCAACTGCTGGGACACCAGAATCAGGGTATTGCTATTTTGCCAGATTAATTTCACCCCAGAACAAAATATATGTTTTAGCAGACACTATGAAATCTGGCCTGCAACTGCTGGGACACCAGATTCAGGGTATTGCTATTTTGCCAGATTAATTTCACCCCAGAACAAAATATATGTTTTAGCAGACACTATGAAATCTGGCCTGCAACTGCTGGGACACCAGATTCAGGGTATTGCTATTTTGCCAGATTAATTTCACCCCAGAACAAAATATATGTTTTAGCGGACACTATGAAATCTGGCCTGCAACTGCTGGGACACCAGAATCAGGGTATTGCTATTTTGCCAGATTAATTTCACCCCAGAACAAAATATATGTTTTGGCGGACACTATTCTATTTGGCCTAGCCACAGCTGAAACCACTAGATTTATGGTATTGCTATTTTAGGAGATTGAATTTCACCCCAGAACAAAATATATGTTTTAGCGGACACTATGAAATCTGGCCTGCAACTGCTGGGACACCAGATTCAGGGTATTGCTATTTTGCCAGATTAATTTCACCCCAGAACAAAATATATGTTTTAGCAGACACTATGAAATCTGGCCTGCAACTGCTGGGACACCAGATTCAGGGTATTGCTATTTTGCCAGATTAATTTCACCCCAGAACAAAATATATGTTTTAGCAGACACTATGAAATCTGGCCTGCAACTGCTGGGACACCAGAATCAGGGTATTGCTATTTTGCCAGATTAATTTCACCCCAGAACAAAATATATGTTTTAGCGGACACTATGAAATCTGGCCTGCAACTGCTGGGACACCAGATTCAGGGTATTGCTATTTTGCCAGATTAATTTCACCCCAGAACAAAATATGTGTTTTGGCAGACACTATGAAATCTGGCCTGCAACTGCTGGGACACCAGAATCAGGGTATTGCTATTTTGCCAGATTAATTTCACCCCAGAACAAAATATATGTTTTAGCGGACACTATGAAATCTGGCCTGCAACTGCTGGGACCACTAGATTCAGGGTATTGCTATTTTAGCGAGATTGAATTTCACCCCAGAACAAAATATATGTTTTAGCGGACACTATGAAATCTGGCCTGCAACTGCTGGGACACCAGATTCAGGGTATTGCTATTTTGCCAGATTAATTTCACCCCAGAACAAAATATATGTTTTAGCAGACACTATGAAATCTGGCCTGCAACTGCTGGGACACCAGATTCAGGGTATTGCTATTTTGCCAGATTAATTTCACCCCAGAACAAAATATATGTTTTAGCAGACACTATGAAATCTGGCCTGCAACTGCTGGGACACCAGATTCAGGGTATTGCTATTTTGCCAGATTAATTTCACCCCAGAACAAAATATATGTTTTAGCGGACACTATGAAATCTGGCCTGCAACTGCTGGGACACCAGATTCAGGGTATTGCTATTTTGCCAGATTAATTTCACCCCAGAACAAAATATATGTTTTAGCAGACACTATGAAATCTGGCCTGCAACTGCTGGGACACCAGATTCAGGGTATTGCTATTTTGCCAGATTAATTTCACCCCAGAACAAAATATATGTTTTAGCGGACACTATGAAATCTGGCCTGCAACTGCTGGGACACCAGATTCAGGGTATTGCTATTTTGCCAGATTAATTTCACCCCAGAACAAAATATATGTTTTAGCAGACACTATGAAATCTGGCCTGCAACTGCTGGGACACCAGATTCAGGGTATTGCTATTTTGCCAGATTAATTTCACCCCAGAACAAAATATATGTTTTAGCAGACACTATGAAATCTGGCCTGCAACTGCTGGGACACCAGATTCAGGGTATTGCTATTTTGCCAGATTAATTTCACCCCAGAACAAAATATATGTTTTAGCAGACACTATGAAATCTGGCCTGCAACTGCTGGGACACCAGATTCAGGGTATTGCTATTTTGCCAGATTAATTTCACCCCAGAACAAAATATATGTTTTAGCAGACACTATGAAATCTGGCCTGCAACTGCTGGGACACCAGATTCAGGGTATTGCTATTTTGCCAGATTAATTTCACCCCAGAACAAAATATATGTTTTAGCGGACACTATGAAATCTGGCCTGCAACTGCTGGGACACCAGAATCAGGGTATTGCTATTTTGCCAGATTAATTTCACCCCAGAACAAAATATATGTTTTGGCAGACACTATTCTATTTTGCCTAGCCACAGCTGGAACACCACTGATTTATGGTATTGCTATTTTAGCGAGATTGAATTTCACCCCAGAACAAAATATATGTTTTAGCGGACACTATGAAATCTGGCCTGCAACTGCTGGGACACCAGATTCAGGGTATTGCTATTTTGCCAGATTAATTTCACCCCAGAACAAAATATATGTTTTAGCAGACACTATGAAATCTGGCCTGCAACTGCTGGGACACCAGATTCAGGGTATTGCTATTTTGCCAGATTAATTTCACCCCAGAACAAAATATATGTTTTAGCAGACACTATGAAATCTGGCCTGCAACTGCTGGGACACCAGAATCAGGGTATTGCTATTTTGCCAGATTAATTTCACCCCAGAACAAAATATATGTTTTAGCAGACACTATGAAATCTGGCCTGCAACTGCTGGGACACCAGATTCAGGGTATTGCTATTTTGCCAGATTAATTTCACCCCAGAACAAAATATGTGTTTTGGCAGACACTATGAAATCTGGCCTGCAACTGCTGGGACACCAGATTCAGGGTATTGCTATTTTGCCAGATTAATTTCACCCCAGAACAAAATATATGTTTTGGCGGACACTATTCTATTTTGCCAGCCACAGCTGAAACCACTGATTTATGGTATTGCTATTTTAGGAATTGAATTTCACCCCAGAACAAAATATATGTTTTAGCGGACACTATGAAATCTGGCCTGCAACTGCTGGGACACCAGAATCAGGGTATTGCTATTTTGCCAGATTAATTTCACCCCAGAACAAAATATATGTTTTAGCAGACACTATGAAATCTGGCCTGCAACTGCTGGGACACCAGATTCAGGGTATTGCTATTTTGCCAGATTAATTTCACCCCAGAACAAAATATATGTTTTAGCAGACACTATGAAATCTGGCCTGCAACTGCTGGGACACCAGATTCAGGGTATTGCTATTTTGCCAGATTAATTTCACCCCAGAACAAAATATATGTTTTAGCGGACACTATGAAATCTGGCCTGCAACTGCTGGGACACCAGATTCAGGGTATTGCTATTTTGCCAGATTAATTTCACCCCAGAACAAAATATGTGTTTTAGCAGACACTATGAAATCTGGCCTGCAACTGCTGGGACACCAGATTCAGGGTATTGCTATTTTGCCAGATTAATTTCACCCCAGAACAAAATATATGTTTTAGCAGACACTATGAAATCTGGCCTGCAACTGCTGGGACACCAGATTCAGGGTATTGCTATTTTGCCAGATTAATTTCACCCCAGAACAAAATATATGTTTTAGCAGACACTATGAAATCTGGCCTGCAACTGCTGGGACACCAGATTCAGGGTATTGCTATTTTGCCAGATTAATTTCACCCCAGAACAAAATATATGTTTTAGCAGACACTATGAAATCTGGCCTGCAACTGCTGGGACACCAGATTCAGGGTATTGCTATTTTGACAGATTAATTTCACCCCAGAACAAAATATATGTTTTAGCAGACACTATGAAATCTGGCCTGCAACTGCTGGGACACCAGATTCAGGGTATTGCTATTTTGCCAGATTAATTTCACCCCAGAACAAAATATATGTTTTAGCAGACACTATGAAATCTGGCCTGCAACTGCTGGGACACCAGAATCAGGGTATTGCTATTTTGCCAGATTAATTTCACCCCAGAACAAAATATATGTTTTAGCAGAACACTATGAAATCTGGCCTGCAACTGCTGGGACACCAGATTCAGGGTATTGCTATTTTGCCAGATTAATTTCACCCCAGAACAAAATATATGTTTTAGCGGACACTATGAAATCTGGCCTGCAACTGCTGGGACACCAGATTCAGGGTATTGCTATTTTGCCAGATTAATTTCACCCCAGAACAAAATATATGTTTTAGCAGACACTATGAAATCTGGCCTGCAACTGCTGGGACACCAGATTCAGGGTATTGCTATTTTGCCAGATTAATTTCACCCCAGAACAAAATATATGTTTTAGCAGACACTATGAAATCTGGCCTGCAACTGCTGGGACACCAGATTCAGGGTATTGCTATTTTGCCAGATTAATTTCACCCCAGAACAAAATATATGTTTTAGCAGACACTATGAAATCTGGCCTGCAACTGCTGGGACACCAGATTCAGGGTATTGCTATTTTGCCAGATTAATTTCACCCCAGAACAAAATATATGTTTTAGCAGACACTATGAAATCTGGCCTGCAACTGCTGGGACACCAGATTCAGGGTATTGCTATTTTGCCAGATTAATTTCACCCCAGAACAAAATATATGTTTTAGCAGACACTATGAAATCTGGCCTGCAACTGCTGGGACACCAGATTCAGGGTATTGCTATTTTGCCAGATTAATTTCACCCCAGAACAAAATATATGTTTTAGCAGACACTATGAAATCTGGCCTGCAACTGCTGGGACACCAGTTTAAGGGTATTGCTATTTTGCCAGATTAATTTCACCCCAGAACAAAATATATGTTTTAGCAGACACTATGAAATCTGGCCTGCAACTGCTGGGACACCAGATTCAGGGTATTGCTATTTTGCCATATTAATTTCACCCCAGAACAAAATATATGTTTTAGCAGACACTATGAAATCTGGCCTGCAACTGCTGGGACACCAGAATCAGGGTATTGCTATTTTGCCAGATAAATTTCACCCCAGAACAAAATATATATTTTGGCGGACACTATTCTATTTTACCAGCCACAGCTGAAACAACTGATTTATTGTATTGCTATTTTAGGAATTGAAATTCACCCCAGAACAAAATATATGTTTTAGCGGACACTATGAAATCTGGCCTGTAACTGCTGGGACACCAGATTCAGGGTATTGCTATTTTGCCAGATTAATTTCACCCCAGAACAAAATATGTGTTTTGGCAGACACTATGAAATCTGGCCTGCAACTGCTGGGACACCAGAATCAGGGTATTGCTATTTTGCCAGATTAATTTCACCCCAGAACAAAATATATGTTTTAGCAGACACTATGAAATCTGGCCTGCAACTGCTGGGACACCAGATTCAGGGTATTGCTATTTTGCCAGATTAATTTCACCCCAGAACAAAATATATGTTTTGGCAGACACTATGAAATCTGGCCTGCAACTGCTGGGACACCAGATTCAGGGTATTGCTATTTTGCCAGATTAATTTCACCCCAGAACAAAATATATGTTTTAGCAGACACTATGAAATCTGGCCTGCAACTGCTGGGACACCAGAATCAGGGTATTGCTATTTTGCCAGATTAATTTCACCCCAGAACAAAATATATGTTTTGGCAGACACTATTCTATTTTGCCAGCCACAGCTGAAACAACTGATTTATGGTATTGCTATTTTAGGAATTGAATTTCACCCCAGAACAAAATATATGTTTTAGCGGACACTATGAAATCTGGCCTGCAACTGCTGGGACACCAGATTCAGGGTATTGCTATTTTGCCAGATTAATTTCACCCCAAAACAAAATATATGTTTTAGCGGACACTATGAAATCTGGCCTGCAACTGCTGGGACACCAGATTCAGGGTATTGCTATTTTGCCAGATTAATTTCACCCCAGAACAAAATATATGTTTTAGCGGACACTATGAAATCTGGCCTGCAACTGCTGGGACACCAGATTCAGGGTATTGCTATTTTGCCAGATTAATTTCACCCCAGAACAAAATATATGTTTTAGCAGACACTATGAAATCTGGCCTGCAACTGCTGGGACACCAGATTCAGGGTATTGCTATTTTGCCAGATTAATTTCACCCCAGAACAAAATATATGTTTTAGCAGACACTATGAAATCTGGCCTGCAACTGCTGGGACACCAGATTCAGGGTATTGCTATTTTGCCAGATTAATTTCACCCCAGAACAAAATATATGTTTTAGCAGACACTATGAAATCTGGCCTGCAACTGCTGGGACACCAGAATCAGGGTATTGCTATTTTGCCAGATTAATTTCACCCCAGAACAAAATATATGTTTTAGCGGACACTATTCTATCTTGCCTAGCAACAGCTGAAACCACTAGACTTATGGTATTGCTATTTTAGGCAGATTGAATTTCACCCCAGAACAAAATATATGTTTTAGCGGACACTATGAAATCTGGCCTGCAACTGCTGGGACACCAGATTCAGGGTATTGCTATTTTGCCAGATTAATTTCACCCCAGAACAAAATATATGTTTTAGCAGACACTATGAAATCTGGCCTGCAACTGCTGGGACACCAGATTCAGGGTATTGCTATTTTGCCAGATTAATTTCACCCCAGAACAAAATATATGTTTTAGCAGACACTATGAAATCTGGCCTGCAACTGCTGGGACACCAGATTCAGGGTATTGCTATTTTGCCAGATTAATTTCACCCCAGAACAAAATATATGTTTTGGCAGACACTATGAAATCTGGCCTGCAACTGCTGGGACACCAGATTCAGGGTATTGCTATTTTGCCAGATTAATTTCACCCCAGAACAAAATATGTGTTTTGGCAGACACTATGAAATCTGGCCTGCAACTGCTGGGACACCAGATTCAGGGTATTGCTATTTTGCCAGATTAATTTCACCCCAGAACAAAATATATGTTTTAGCGGACACTATGAAATCTGGCCTGCAACTGCTGGGACACCAGATTCAGGGTATTGCTATTTTGCCAGATTAATTTCACCCCAGAACAAAATATATGTTTTAGCAGACACTATGAAATCTGGCCTGCAACTGCTGGGACACCAGATTCAGGGTATTGCTATTTTGCCAGATTAATTTCACCCCAGAACAAAATATATGTTTTAGCAGACACTATGAAATCTGGCCTGCAACTGCTGGGACACCAGATTCAGGGTATTGCTATTTTGCCAGATTAATTTCACCCCAGAACAAAATATATGATTTAGCGGACACTATGAAATCTGGCCTGCAACTGCTGGGACACCAGAATCAGGGTATTGTTATTTTGCCAGATTAATTTCACCCCAGAACAAAATATGTTTTGGCGGACACTATTCTATTTTGCCAGCCACAGATGAAACCACTGATTTATGGTATTGCTATTTTAGGAATTGAATTTCACCCCAGAACAAAATATATGTTTTAGCGAACACTATGAAATCTGGCCTGCAACTGCTGGGACACCAGATTCAGGGTATTGCTATTTTGCCAGATTAATTTCACCCCAGAACAAAATATATGTTTTAGCAGACACTATGAAATCTGGCCTGCAACTGCTGGGACACCAGATTCAGGGTATTGCTATTTTGCCAGATTAATTTCACCCCAGAACAAAATATATGTTTTAACAGACACTATGAAATCTGGCCTGCAACTGCTGGGACACCAGAATCAGGGTATTGCTATTTTGCCAGATTAATTTCACCCCAGAACAGAATATGTGTTTTGGCAGACACTACGAAATGTGGCCTGCAACTGCTGGGACACCAGAATCAGGGTATTGCTGTTTTGCCAGATTAATTTCACCCCAGAACAAAATATATGTTTTGGCGGACACTATTCTATTTTGCCAGCCACAGCTGAAACCACTGATTTATGGTATTGCTATTTTAGGAATTGAATTTCACCCCAGAACAAAATATATGTTTTAGCGGACACTATGAAATCTGGCCTGCAACTGCTGGGACACCAGAATCAGGGTATTGCTATTTTGCCAGATTAATTTCACCCCAGAACAAAATATGTGTTTTGGCAGACACTATGAAATCTGGCCTGCAACTGCTGGGACACCAGAATCAGGGTATTGCTATTTTGCCAGATTAATTTCACCGCAGAACAAAATATGTGTTTTGGCAGACACTATGAAATCTGGCCTGCAACTGCTGGGACACCAGATTCAGGGTATTGCTATTTTGCCAGATTAATTTCACCCCAGAACAAAATATATGTTTTAGCGGACACTATGAAATCTGGCCTGCAACTGCTGGGACACCAGATTCAGGGTATTGCTATTTTGCAAAATTAATCTCACCCCAGAACAAAATATGTGTTTTGGCAGACACTATGAAATCTGGCCTGCAACTGCTGGGACACCAGATTCAGGGTATTGCTATTTTGCCAGATTAATTTCACCCCAGAACAAAATATATGTTTTAGCAGACACTATGAAATCTGGCCTGCAACTGCTGGGACACCAGATTCAGGATATTGCTACTTTGCCAGATTAATTTCACCCCAGAACAAAATATATGTTTTAGCGGACACTATAAAATCTGGCCTGCAACTGCTGGGACACCAGAATCAGGGTATTGCAATTTTGCCAGATTAATTTCACCCCAGAACAAAATATATGTTTTGGCGGACACTATTCTATTTTGCCAGCCACAGCTGAAACCACTGATTTATGGTATTGCTATTTTAGGAATTGAATTTCACCCCAGAACAAAATATATGTTTTAGTGGACACTATGAAATCTGGCCTGCAACTGCTGGGACATCAGATTCAGGGTATTGCTATTTTGCCAGATTAATTTCACCCCAAAACAAAATATATGTTTTAGCGGACACTATGAAATCTGGCCTGCAACTGCTGGGACACCAGTTTCAGGGTATTGCTATTTTGCAAAATTAATTTCACCCCAGAACAAAATATGTGTTTTGGCAGACACTATGAAATCTGGCCTGCAACTGCTGGGACACCAGATTCAGAGTATTGCTATTTTGCCAGATTAATTTCACCCCAGAACAAAATATGTGTTTTGGCAGACACTATGAAATCTGGCCTGCAACTGCTGGGACACCAGATTCAGGGTATTGCTATTTTGCCAGATTAATTTCACGCCAGAACAAAATATATGTTTTAGCAGACACTATGAAATCTGGCCTGCAACTGTTGGGACACCAGATTCAGGTTATTGCTATTTTGTCAGATTAATTTCACCCCAGAACAAAATATATGTTTTAGTAGACACTATGAAATCTGGCCTGCAACAGCTGGGACACTAGATTCAGGGTATTGCTATTTTGCCAGATTAATTTCACCCCAGAACAAAATATATGTTTTAGCGGACACTATGAAATCTGGCCTGCAACTGCTGGGACACCAGATTCAGGGTATTGCTATTTTGCCAGATAAATTGCACCCCAGAACAAAATATATGTTTTAGCAGAAACTATGAAATCTGGCCTGCAACTGCTGGGACACCAGATTCAGGGTATTGCTATTTTGCCAGATTAATTTCACCCCAGAACAAAATATATGTTTTAGCAGACACTATGAAATCTAGCCTGCAACTGCTGGGACACCAGATTTAGGGTATTGCTATTTTGACAGATTAATTTCACCCCAGAACAAAATATATGTTTTAGCAGACACTATGAAATCTGGCCTGCAACTGCTGGGACACCAGATTCAGGGTATTGCTATTTTGCCAGATTAATTTCACCCCAGAACAAAATATATGTTTTAACAGACACTATGAAATCTGGCCTGCAACTGCTGGGACACCAGAATCAGGGTATTGCTATTTTGCCAGATTAATTTCACCCCAGAACAAAATATATGTTTTAGCGAACACTATGAAATCTGGCCTGCAACTGCTGGGACACCAGATTCAGGGTATTGCTATTTTGCCAGATTAATTTCACCCCAGAACAAAATATGTGTTTTGGCAGACACTATTCTATTTTGCCAGCCACAGCTGAAACCACTGATTTATGGTATTGCTATTTTAGGAATTGAATTTCACCCCAGAACAAAATATATGTTTTAGCGGACACTATGAAATCTGGCCTGCAACTGCTGGGAAACCAGAATCAGGGTATTGCTATTTTGCCAGATTAATTTCACCCCAGAACAAAATATATGTTTTAGCAGACACTATGAAATCTAGCCTGCAACTGCTGGGACACCAGATTCAGGGTATTGCTATTTTGCCAGATTAATTTCACACCAGAACAAAATATATGTTTTAGCAGACACTATGAAATCTGGCCTGCAACAGCTGGGACACCAGATTCAGGGTATTGCTATTTTTCCAGATTAATTTCACCCCAGAACAAAATATATGATTTAGCGGACACTATGAAATCTGGCCTGCAACTGCTGGGACACCAGTTTCAGGGTATTGCTATTTTGCAAAATTTATTTCACCCCAGAACAAAATATGTTTTGGCGGACACTATTCTATTTTGCTAGCCACAGATGAATCCACTGATTTATGGTATTGCTATTTTAGGAATTGAATTTCACCCCAGAACAAAATATATGTTTTAGCGAACACTATGAAATCTGGCCTGCAACTGCTGGGACACCAGATTTAGGGTATTGCTATTTTGCCAGATTAATTTCACCCCAGAACAAAATATATGTTTTAGCAGACACTATGAAATCTGGCCTGCAACTGCTGGGACACCAGATTCAGGGTATTGCTATTTTGCCAGATTACTTTCACCCCAGAACAAAATATATGTTTTAACAGACACTATGAAATCTGGCCTGCAACTGCTGGGACACCAGAATCAGGGTATTGCTATTTTGCCAGATTAATTTCACCCCAGAACAAAATATATGTTTTAGCGAACACTATGAAATCTGGCCTGCAACTGCTGGGACACCAGATTCAGGTTATTGCTATTTTGCCAGATTAATTTCACCCCAGAACAGAATATGTGTTTTGGCAGACACTACGAAATGTGGCCTGCAACTGCTGGGACACCAGAATCAGGGTATTGCTGTTTTGCCAGATTAATTTCACCCCAGAACAAAATATATGTTTTGGCGGACACTATTCTATTTTGCCAGCCACAGCTGAAACCACTGATTTATGGTATTGCTATTTTAGGAATTGAATTTCACCCCAGAACAAAATATATGTTTTAGCGGACACTATGAAATCTGGCCTGCAACTGCTGGGACACCAGAATCAGGGTATTGCTATTTTGCCAGATTAATTTCACCCCAGAACAAAATATATGTTTTAGCAGACACTATGAAATCTAGCCTGCAACTGCTGGGACACCAGATTCAGGGTATTGCTATTTTGCCAGATTAATTTCACCCCAGAACAAAATATATGTTTTAGCAGACACTATGAAATCTGGCCTGCAACAGCTGGGACACCAGATTCAGGGTATTGCTATTTTGCCAGATTAATTTCACCCCAGAACAAAATATATGATTTAGCGGACACTATGAAATCTGGCCTGCAACTGCTGGGACACCAGAATCAGGGTATTGTTATTTTGCCAGATTAATTTCACCCCAGAACAAAATATGTTTTGGCGGACACTATTCTATTTTGCTAGCCACAGCTGAAACCACTGATTTATGGTATTGCTATTTTAGGAATTAATTTCACCCCAGAACAAAATATATGTTTTAGCGAACACTATGAAATCTGGCCTGCAACTGCTGGGACACCAGATTCAGGGTATTGCTATTTTGCCAGATTAATTTCACACCAGAACAAAATATATGTTTTAGCGGACACTATAAAATCTGGCCTGCAACTACTGGGACACCAGATTCAGGGTATTGCTATTTTGCCAGATTAATTTCATGCCAGAACAAAATATATGTTTTAGCAGACATTATGAAATCTGGCCTGCAACTGTTGGGACACCAGATTCAGGTTATTGCTATTTTGTCAGATTAATTTCACCCCAGAACAAAATATATGTTTTAGTAGACACTATGAAATCTGGCCTGCAACAGCTGGGACACTAGATTCAGGGTATTGCTATTTTGCCAGATTAATTTCACCCCAGAACAAAATATATGTTTTAGCGGACACTATGAAATCTGGCCTGCAACTGTTGGGACACCAGATTCAGGGTATTGCTATTTTGCCAGATAAATTGCCCCCAGAACAAAATATATGTTTTAGCAGAAACTATGAAATCTGGCCTGCAACTGCTGGGACACCAGATTCAGGGTATTGCTATTTTGCCAGATTAATTTCACCCCAGAACAAAATATATGTTTTAGCAGACACTATGAAATCTAGCCTGCAACTGCTGGGACACCAGATTTAGGGTATTGCTATTTTGACAGATTAATTTCACCCCAGAACAAAATATATGTTTTAGCAGACACTATGAAATCTGGCCTGCAACTGCTGGGACACCAGATTCAGGGTATTGCTATTTTGCCAGATTAATTTCACCCCAGAACAAAATATATGTTTTAGCAGACACTATGAAATCTGGCCTGCAACTGCTGGGACACCAGAATCAGGGTATTGCTATTTTGCCAGATTAATTTCACCCCAGAACAAAATATATGTTTTAGCGGACACTATGAAATCTGGCCTGCAACTGCTGGGACACCAGAATCAGGGTATTGCTATTTTGCCAGAATTAATTTCACCCCAGAACAAAATATGTGTTTTGGCAGACACTATGAAATCTGGCCTGCAACTGCTGGGACACCAGAATCAGGGTATTGCTATTTTGCCAGATTAATTTCACCCCAGAACAAAATATATGTTTTAGCAGACACTATGAAATCTGGCCTGCAACTGCTGGGACACCAGATTCAGGGTATTGCTATTTTGCAAGATTAATTTCACCCCAGAACAAAATATATGTTTTGGCAGACACTATGAAATCTGGCCTGCAACTGCTGGGACACCAGATTCAGGGTATTGCTATTTTGCCAGATTAATTTCACCCCAGAACAAAATATATGTTTTAGCAGACACTATGAAATCTGGCCTGCAACTGCTGGGACACCAGATTCAGGGTATTGCTATTTTGACAGATTAATTTCACCCTAGAACAAAATATATGTTTTAGCAGAAACTATGAAATCTGGCCTGCAACTGCTGGGACACCAGAATCAGGGTATTGCTATTTTGCCAGATTAATTTCACCCCAGAACAAAATATATGTTTTGGCAGGCACTATTCTATTTTGCCAGCCTCAGCTGAAACAACTGATTTATTGTATTGCTATTTTAGGAATTGAATTTCACCCCAGAACAAAATATATGTTTTAGCGGACACTATGAAATCTGGCCTGTAACTGCTGGGACACCAGATTCAGGGTATTGCTATTTTGCCAGATTAATTTCACCCAAGAACAAAATATGTGTTTTGGCAGATACTATGAAATCTGGCCTGCAACTGCTGGGACACCAGAATCAGGGTATTGCTATTTTGCCAGATTAATTTCACCCCAGAACAAAATATATGTTTTAGCGGACACTATGAAATCTGGACTGCAACTGCTGGGACACCAGATTCAGGGTATTGCGATTTTGCAAAATTAATTTCACCCCAGAACAAAATATATGTTTTGGCAGACACTATGAAATCTAGCCTGCAACTGCTGGGACACCAGATTCAGGGTATTGCTATTTTGCCAGATTAATTTCACCCCAGAACAAAATATATGTTTTAGCAGACACTATGAAATCTGGCCTGCAACTGCTGGGACACCAGAATCAGGGTATTGCTATTTTGCCAGATTAATTTCACCCCAGAACAAAATATATGTTTTGGCAGGCACTATTCTATTTTGCCAGCCTCAGCTGAAACAACTGATTTATTGTATTGCTATTTTAGGAATTGAATTTCACCCCAGAACAAAATATATGTTTTAGCGGACACTATGAAATCTGGCCTGTAACTGCTGGGACACCAGATTCAGGGTATTGCTATTTTGCCAGATTAATTTCACCCCAGAACAAAATATATGTTTTAGCGGACACTATGAAATCTGGCCTGCAACTGCTGGGACACCAGATTCAGGGTATTGCTATTTTGCCAGATTAATTTCACCCCAGAACAAAATATATGTTTTAGCAGACACTATGAAATCTGGCCTGCAACTGCTGGGACACCAGATTCAGGGTATTGCTATTTTGCCAGATTAATTTCACCCCAGAACAAAATATATGTTTTAGCAGACACTATGAAATCTGGCCTGCAACTGCTGGGACACCAGATTCAGGGTATTGCTATTTTGCCAGATTAATTTCACCCCAGAACAAAATATATGTTTTAGCAGACACTATGAAATCTGGCCTGCAACAGCTGGGACACCAGATTCAGGGTATTGTTATTTTGCCAGATTAATTTCACCCCAGAACAAAATATGTTTTGGCGGACACTATTCTATTTTGCTAGCCACAGATGAAACCACTGACTTATGGTATTGCTATTTTAGGAGATTGAATTTCACCCCAGAACAAAATATATGTTTTAGCGAACACTATGAAATCTGGCCTGCAACTGCTGGGACACCAGATTCAGGGTATTGCTATTTTGCCAGATTAATTTCACCCCAGAACAAAATATATGTTTTAGCAGACACTATGAAATCTGGCCTGCAACTGCTGGGACACCAGATTCAGGGTATTGCTATTTTGCCAGATTAATTTCACCCCAGAACAAAATATATGTTTTAGCGAACACTATGAAATCTGGCCTGCAACTGCTGGGACACCAGATTCAGGGTATTGCTATTTTGCCAGATTAATTTCACCCCAGAACAGAATATGTGTTTTGGCAGACACTATGAAATCTGGCCTGCAACTGCTGGGACACCAGAATCAGGGTATTGCTATTTTGCCAGATTAATTTCACCGCAGATCAAAATATGTGTTTTGGCAGACACTATGAAATCTGGCCTGCAACTGCTGGGACACCAGATTCAGGGTATTGCTATTTTGCCAGATTAATTTCACCCCAGAACAAAATATATGTTTTAGCGGACACTATGAAATCTGGCCTGCAACTGCTGGGACACCAGATTCAGGGTATTGCTATTTTGCAAAATTAATCTCACCCCAGAACAAAGTATGTGTTTTGGCAGACACTATGAAATCTGGCCTGCAACTGCTTGGACACCAGATTCAGGGTATTGCTATTTTGCCCGATTAATTTCACCCCAGAACAAAATATATGTTTTAGCAGACACTATGAAATCTGGCCTGCAACTGCTGGGACACCAAATTAAGGGTATTGCTATTTTGCCAGATTAATTTCACCCCAGAACAAAATATATGATTTAGCGGACACTATGAAATCTGGCCTGCAACTGCTGGGACACCAGAATCAGGGTATTGTTATTTTGCCAGATTAATTTCACCCCAGAACAAAATATGTTTTGGCGGACACTATTCTATTTTGCCAGCCACAGATGAAACCACTGATTTATGGTATTGCTATTTTAGGAATTGAATTTCACCCCAGAACAAAATATATGTTTTAGCGAACACTATGAAATCTGGCCTGCAACTGCTGGGACACCAGATTCAGGGTATTGCTATTTTGCCAGATTAATTTCACCCCAGAACAAAATATATGTTTTAGCGAACAATATGAAATCTGGCCTGCAACTGCTGGGACACCAGATTCAGGGTATTGCTATTTTGCCAGATTAATTTCACCCCAGAACAAAATATATGTTTTAACAGACACTATGAAATCTGGCCTGCAACTGCTGGGACACCAGAATCAGGGTATTGCTATTTTGCCAGATTAATTTCACCCCAGAACAGAATATGTGTTTTGGCAGACACTACGAAATGTGGCCTGCAACTGCTGGGACACCAGAATCAGGGTATTGCTGTTTTGCCAGATTAATTTCACCCCAGAACAAAATATATGTTTTGGCGGACACTATTCTATTTTGCCAGCCACAGCTGAAACCACTGATTTATGGTATTGCTATTTTAGGAATTGAATTTCACCCCAGAACAAAATATATGTTTTAGCGGACACTATGAAATCTGGCCTGCAACTGCTGGGACACCAGAATCAGGGTATTGCTATTTTGCCAGATTAATTTCACCACAGAACAAAATATGTGTTTTGGCAGACACTATGAAATCTGGCCTGCAACTGCTGGGACACCAGAATCAGGGTATTGCTATTTTGCCAGATTAATTTCACCGCAGAACAAAATATGTGTTTTGGCAGACACTATGAAATCTGGCCTGCAACTGCTGGGACACCAGATTCAGGGTATTGCTATTTTGCCAGATTAATTTCACCCCAGAACAAAATATATGTTTTAGCGGACACTATGAAATCTGGCCTGCAACTGCTGGGACACCAGATTCAGGGTATTGCTATTTTGCAAAATTAATCTCACCCCAGAACAAAATATGTGTTTTGGCAGACACTATGAAATCTGGCCTGCAACTGCTGGGACACCAGATTCAGGGTATTGCTATTTTGCCAGATTAATTTCACCCCAGAACAAAATATATGTTTTAGCAGACACTATGAAATCTGGCCTGCAACTGCTGGGACACCAGATTCAGGATATTGCTACTTTGCCAGATTAATTTCACCCCAGAACAAAATATATGTTTTAGCGGACACTATAAAATCTGGCCTGCAACTGCTGGGACACCAGAATCAGGGTATTGCAATTTTGCCAGATTAATTTCACCCCAGAACAAAATATATGTTTTGGCGGACACTATTCTATTTTGCCAGCCACAGCTGAAACCACTGATTTATGGTATTGCTATTTTAGGAATTGAATTTCACCCCAGAACAAAATATATGTTTTAGTGGACACTATGAAATCTGGCCTGCAACTGCTGGGACATCAGATTCAGGGTATTGCTATTTTGCCAGATTAATTTCACCCCAAAACAAAATATATGTTTTAGCGGACACTATGAAATCTGGCCTGCAACTGCTGGGACACCAGTTTCAGGGTATTGCTATTTTGCAAAATTAATTTCACCCCAGAACAAAATATGTGTTTTGGCAGACACTATGAAATCTGGCCTGCAACTGCTGGGACACCAGATTCAGAGTATTGCTATTTTGCCAGATTAATTTCACCCCAGAACAAAATATGTGTTTTGGCAGACACTATGAAATCTGGCCTGCAACTGCTGGGACACCAGATTCAGGGTATTGCTATTTTGCCAGATTAATTTCACGCCAGAACAAAATATATGTTTTAGCAGACACTATGAAATCTGGCCTGCAACTGTTGGGACACCAGATTCAGGTTATTGCTATTTTGTCAGATTAATTTCACCCCAGAACAAAATATATGTTTTAGTAGACACTATGAAATCTGGCCTGCAACAGCTGGGACACTAGATTCAGGGTATTGCTATTTTGCCAGATTAATTTCACCCCAGAACAAAATATATGTTTTAGCGGACACTATGAAATCTGGCCTGCAACTGCTGGGACACCAGATTCAGGGTATTGCTATTTTGCCAGATAAATTGCACCCCAGAACAAAATATATGTTTTAGCAGAAACTATGAAATCTGGCCTGCAACTGCTGGGACACCAGATTCAGGGTATTGCTATTTTGCCAGATTAATTTCACCCCAGAACAAAATATATGTTTTAGCAGACACTATGAAATCTAGCCTGCAACTGCTGGGACACCAGATTTAGGGTATTGCTATTTTGACAGATTAATTTCACCCCAGAACAAAATATATGTTTTAGCAGACACTATGAAATCTGGCCTGCAACTGCTGGGACACCAGATTCAGGGTATTGCTATTTTGCCAGATTAATTTCACCCCAGAACAAAATATATGTTTTAACAGACACTATGAAATCTGGCCTGCAACTGCTGGGACACCAGAATCAGGGTATTGCTATTTTGCCAGATTAATTTCACCCCAGAACAAAATATATGTTTTAGCGAACACTATGAAATCTGGCCTGCAACTGCTGGGACACCAGATTCAGGGTATTGCTATTTTGCCAGATTAATTTCACCCCAGAACAAAATATGTGTTTTGGCAGACACTATTCTATTTTGCCAGCCACAGCTGAAACCACTGATTTATGGTATTGCTATTTTAGGAATTGAATTTCACCCCAGAACAAAATATATGTTTTAGCGGACACTATGAAATCTGGCCTGCAACTGCTGGGAAACCAGAATCAGGGTATTGCTATTTTGCCAGATTAATTTCACCCCAGAACAAAATATATGTTTTAGCAGACACTATGAAATCTAGCCTGCAACTGCTGGGACACCAGATTCAGGGTATTGCTATTTTGCCAGATTAATTTCACCCCAGAACAAAATATATGTTTTAGCAGACACTATGAAATCTGGCCTGCAACAGCTGGGACACCAGATTCAGGGTATTGCTATTTTTCCAGATTAATTTCACCCCAGAACAAAATATATGATTTAGCGGACACTATGAAATCTGGCCTGCAACTGCTGGGACACCAGAATCAGGGTATTGTTATTTTGCCAGATTAATTTCACCCCAGAACAAAATATGTTTTGGCGGACACTATTCTATTTTGCTAGCCACAGATGAAACCACTGATTTATGGTATTGCTATTTTAGGAATTGAATTTCACCCCAGAACAAAATATATGTTTTAGCGAACACTATGAAATCTGGCCTGCAACTGCTGGGACACCAGATTTAGGGTATTGCTATTTTGCCAGATTAATTTCACCCCAGAACAAAATATATGTTTTAGCAGACACTATGAAATCTGGCCTGCAACTGCTGGGACACCAGATTCAGGGTATTGCTATTTTGCCAGATTAATTTCACCCCAGAACAAAATATATGTTTTAACAGACACTATGAAATCTGGCCTGCAACTGCTGGGACACCAGAATCAGGGTATTGCTATTTTGCCAGATTAATTTCACCCCAGAACAAAATATATGTTTTAGCGAACACTATGAAATCTGGCCTGCAACTGCTGGGACACCAGATTCAGGTTATTGCTATTTTGCCAGATTAATTTCACCCCAGAACAGAATATGTGTTTTGGCAGACACTACGAAATGTGGCCTGCAACTGCTGGGACACCAGAATCAGGGTATTGCTGTTTTGCCAGATTAATTTCACCCCAGAACAAAATATATGTTTTGGCGGACACTATTCTATTTTGCCAGCCACAGCTGAAACCACTGATTTATGGTATTGCTATTTTAGGAATTGAATTTCACCCCAGAACAAAATATATGTTTTAGCGGACACTATGAAATCTGGCCTGCAACTGCTGGGACACCAGAATCAGGGTATTGCTATTTTGCCAGATTAATTTCACCCCAGAACAAAATATATGTTTTAGCAGACACTATGAAATCTAGCCTGCAACTGCTGGGACACCAGATTCAGGGTATTGCTATTTTGCCAGATTAATTTCACCCCAGAACAAAATATATGTTTTAGCAGACACTATGAAATCTGGCCTGCAACAGCTGGGACACCAGATTCAGGGTATTGCTATTTTTCCAGATTAATTTCACCCCAGAACAAAATATATGATTTAGCGGACACTATGAAATCTGGCCTGCAACTGCTGGGACACCAGAATCAGGGTATTGTTATTTTGCCAGATTAATTTCACCCCAGAACAAAATATGTTTTGGCGGACACTATTCTATTTTGCTAGCCACAGCTGAAACCACTGATTTATGGTATTGCTATTTTAGGAATTGAATTTCACCCCAGAACAAAATATATGTTTTAGTGAACACTATGAAATCTGGCCTGCAACTGCTGGGACACCAGATTCAGGTTATTGCTATTTTGCCAGATTAATTCCACCCCAGAACAAAATATGTGTTTTGGCAGACAATATGAAATCTGGCCTGCAACTGCTGGAACACCAGATTCAGGGTATTGCTATTTTGCCAGATTAATTTCACGCCAGAACAAAATATATGTTTTAGCAGACACTATGAAATCTGGCCTGCAACTGTTGGGACACCAGATTCAGGTTATTGCTATTTTGTCAGATTAATTTCACCCCAGAACAAAATATATGTTTTAGTAGACACTATGAAATCTGGCCTGCAACAGCTGGGACACTAGATTCAGGGTATTGCTATTTTGCCAGATTAATTTCACCCCAGAACAAAATATATGTTTTAGCAGACACTATGAAATCTGGCCTGCAACTGCTGGGACACCAGATTCAGGGTATTGCTATTTTGCCAGATAAATTGCACCCCAGAACAAAATATATGTTTTAGCAGAAACTATGAAATCTGGCCTGCAACTGCTGGGACACCAGATTCAGGGTATTGCTATTTTGCCAGATTAATTTCACCCCAGAACAAAATATATGTTTTAGCAGACACTATGAAATCTAGCCTGCAACTGCTGGGACACCAGATTTAGGGTATTGCTATTTTGACAGATTAATTTCACCCCAGAACAAAATATATGTTTTAGCAGACACTATGAAATCTGGCCTGCAACTGCTGGGACACCAGATTCAGGGTATTGCTATTTTGCCAGATTAATTTCACCCCAGAACAAAATATATGTTTTAACAGACACTATGAAATCTGGCCTGCAACTGCTGGGACACCAGAATCAGGGTATTGCAATTTTGCCAGATTAATTTCACCCCAGAACAAAATATATGTTTTAGCGGACACTATGAAATCTGGCCTGCAACTGCTAGGACACCAGAATCAGGGTATTGCTATTTTGCCAGATTAATTTCACCCCAGAACAAAATATATGTTTTAGCGGACACTATGAAATCTGGCCTGCAACTGCTAGGACACCAGAATCAGGGTATTGCTATTTTGCCAGATTAGTTTCACCCCAGAACAAAATATATGTTTTAGCAGACACTATTAAATCTGGTCTGCAACTGCTGGGACACCAGATTCAGGGTATTGCTATTTTGCCAGATTAATTTCACCCCAGAACAAAATATATGTTTTGGCAGACACTATGAAATCTGGCCTGCAACTGCTGGGACACCAGATTCAGGGTATTGCTATTTTGCCAGATTAATTTCACCCCAGAACAAAATATATGTTTTAGCAGACACTATGAAATCTGGCCTGCAACTGCTGGGACACCAGATTCAGGGTATTGCTATTTTGACAGATTAATTTCACCCTAGAACAAAATATATGTTTTAGCAGAAACTATGAAATCTGGCCTGCAACTGCTGGGACACCAGAATCAGGGTATTGCTATTTTGCCAGATTAATTTCACCCCAGAACAAAATATATGTTTTGGCAGGCACTATTCTATTTTGCCAGCCTCAGCTGAAACAACTGATTTATTGTATTGCTATTTTAGGAATTGAATTTCACCCCAGAACAAAATATATGTTTTAGCGGACACTATGAAATCTGGCCTGTAACTGCTGGGACACCAGATTCAGGGTATTGCTATTTTGCCAGATTAATTTCACCCAAGAACAAAATATGTGTTTTGGCAGATACTATGAAATCTGGCCTGCAACTGCTGGGACACCAGAATCAGGGTATTGCTATTTTTCCAGATTAATTTCACCCCAGAACAAAATATATGTTTTAGCGGACACTATGAAATCTGGACTGCAACTGCTGGGACACCAGATTCAGGGTATTGCGATTTTGCAAAATTAATTTCACCCCAGAACAAAATATATGTTTTGGCAGACACTATGAAATCTAGCCTGCAACTGCTGGGACACCAGATTCAGGGTATTGCTATTTTTCCAGATTAATTTCACCCCAGAACAAAATATATGTTTTAGCAGACACTATGAAATCTGGCCTGCAACTGCTGGGACACCAGAAGGTATTGCTATTTTGCCAGATTAATTTCACCCCAGAACAAAATATATGTTTTGGCAGGCACTATTCTATTTTGCCAGCCTCAGCTGAAACAACTGATTTATTGTATTGCTATTTTAGGAATTGAATTTCACCCCAGAACAAAATATATGTTTTAGCGGACACTGTGAAATCTGGCCTGTAACTGCTGGGACACCAGATTCAGGGTATTGCTATTTTGCCAGATTAATTTCACCCCAAAACAAAATATATGTTTTAGCGGACACTATGAAATCTGGCCTGCTACTGCTGGGACACCAGATTCAGGGTATTGCTATTTTGCCAGATTAATTTCACCCCAGAACAAAATATATGTTTTAGCGGACACTATGAAATCTGGCCTGCAACTGCTGGGACACCAGATTCAGGGTATTGCTATTTTGCCCGATTAATTTCACCCCAGAACAAAATATATGTTTTAGCAGACACTATGAAATCTGGCCTGCAACTGCTGGGACACCAAATTAAGGGTATTGCTATTTTGCCAGATTAATTTCACCCCAGAACAAAATATATGTTTTAGCAGACACTATGAAATCTGGCCTGCAACAGCTGGGACACCAGATTCAGGGTATTGCTATTTTGCCAGATTAATTTCACCCCAGAACAAAATATATGATTTAGCGGACACTATGAAATCTGGCCTGCAACTGCTGGGACACCAGAATCAGGGTATTGTTATTTTGCCAGATTAATTTCACCCCAGAACAAAATATGTTTTGGCGGACACTATTCTATTTTGCTAGCCACAGATGAAACCACTGACTTATGGTATTGCTATTTTAGGAATTGAATTTCACCCCAGAACAAAATATATGTTTTAGCGAACACTATGAAATCTGGCCTGCAACTGCTGGGACACCAGATTCAGGGTATTGCTATTTTGCCAGATTAATTTCACCCCAGAACAAAATATATGTTTTAGCAGACACTATGAAATCTGGCCTGCAACTGCTGGGACACCAGATTCAGGGTATTGCTATTTTGCCAGATTAATTTCACCCCAGAACAAAATATATGTTTTAGCGAACACTATGAAATCTGGCCTGCAACTGCTGGGACACCAGATTCAGGGTATTGCTATTTTGCCAGATTAATTTCACCCCAGAACAGAATATGTGTTTTGGCAGACACTATGAAATCTGGCCTGCAACTGCTGGGACACCAGAATCAGGGTATTGCTATTTTGCCAGATTAATTTCACCCCAGAACAAAATATGTGTTTTGGCAGACACTATGAAATCTGGCCTGCAACTGCTGGGACACCAGATTCAGGGTATTGCTATTTTGCCAGATTAATTTCACCCCAGAACAAAATATATGTTTTAGCGGACACTATGAAATCTGGCCTGCAACTGCTGGGACACCAGATTCAGGGTATTGCTATTTTGCCAAATTAATTTCACCCCAGAACAAAATATGTGTTTTGGCAGACACTATGAAATCTGGCCTGCAACTGCTGGGACACCAGATTCAGGGTATTGCTATTTTGCCAGATTAATTTCACCCCAGAACAAAATATATGTTTTAGCAGACACTATGAAATCTGGCCTGCAACTGCTGGGACACCAGATTCAGGGTATTGCTATTTTGCCAGATTAATTTCACCCCAGAACAAAATATATGTTTTAGCAGACACTATGAAATCTGGCCTGCAACTGCTGGGACACCAGAATCAGGGTATTGCTATTTTGCCAGATTAATTTCACCCCAGAACAAAATATGTGTTTTGGCAGACACTATGAAATCTGGCCTGCAACTGCTGGGACACCAGATTCAGGGTATTGCTATTTTGCCAGATTAATTTCACCCCAGAACAAAATATATGTTTTAGCAGACACTATGAAATCTGGCCTGCAACTGCTGGGACACCAGATTCAGGGTATTGCTATTTTGCCAGATTAATTTCACCCCAGAACAAAATATATGTTTTAGCAGACACTATGAAATCTGGCCTGCAACTGCTGGGACACCAGATTCAGGGTATTGCTATTTTGCCAGATTAATTTCACCCCAGAACAAAATATATGTTTTAGCAGACACTATGAAATCTGGCCTGCAACTGCTGGGACACCAGAATCAGGGTATTGCTATTTTGCCAGATTAATTTCACCCCAGAACAAAATATATGTTTTGGCAGACACTATTCTATTTTGCCAGCCACAGCTGAAACCACTGATTTATGGTATTGCTATTTTAGGAATTGAATTTCACCCCAGAACAAAATATATGTTTTAGCGGACACTATGAAATCTGGCCTGCAACTGCTGGGACACCAGATTCAGGGTATTGCTATTTTGCCAGATTAATTTCACCCCAGAACAAAATATATGTTTTAGCAGACACTATGAAATCTGGCCTGCAACTGCTGGGACACCAGAATCAGGGTATTGCTATTTTGCCAGATTAATTTCACCCCAGAACAAAATATATGTTTTAGCAGACACTATGAAATCTGGCCTGCAACTGCTGGGACACCAGATTCAGGGTATTGCTATTTTGCCAGATTAATTTCACCCCAGAACAAAATATATGTTTTAGCAGACACTATGAAATCTGGCCTGCAACTGCTGGGACACCAGATTCAGGGTATTGCTATTTTGCCAGATTAATTTCACCCCAGAACAAAATATATGTTTTAGCAGACACTATGAAATCTGGCCTGCAACTGCTGGGACACCAGATTCAGGGTATTGCTATTTTGCCAGATTAATTTCACCCCAGAACAAAATATATGTTTTAGCAGACACTATGAAATCTGGCCTGCAACTGCTGGGACACCAGATTCAGGGTATTGCTATTTTGCCAGATTAATTTCACCCCAGAACAAAATATATGTTTTAGCAGACACTATGAAATCTGGCCTGCAACTGCTGGGACACCAGAATCAGGGTATTGCTATTTTGCCAGATTAATTTCACCCCAGAACAAAATATATGTTTTGGCGGACACTATTCTATTTTGCCAGCCACAGCTGAAACCACTGATTTATGGTATTGCTATTTTAGGAATTGAATTTCACCCCAGAACAAAATATATGTTTTAGCGGACACTATGAAATCTGGCCTGCAACTGCTGGGACACCAGATTCAGGGTATTGCTATTTTGCCAGATTAATTTCACCCCAGAACAAAATATATGTTTTAGCAGACACTATGAAATCTGGCCTGCAACTGCTGGGACACCAGATTCAGGGTATTGCTATTTTGCCAGATTAATTTCACCCCAGAACAAAATATATGTTTTAGCAGACACTATGAAATCTGGCCTGCAACTGCTGGGACACCAGATTCAGGGTATTGCTATTTTGCCAGATTAATTTCACCCCAGAACAAAATATATGTTTTGGCAGACACTATGAAATCTGGCCTGCAACTGCTGGGACACCAGATTCAGGGTATTGCTATTTTGCCAGATTAATTTCACCCCAGAACAAAATATATGTTTTAGCAGACACTATGAAATCTGGCCTGCAACTGCTGGGACACCAGAATCAGGGTATTGCTATTTTGCCAGATTAATTTCACCCCAGAACAAAATATATGTTTTAGCAGACACTATGAAATCTGGCCTGCAACTGCTGGGACACCAGATTCAGGGTATTGCTATTTTGCCAGATTAATTTCACCCCAGAACAAAATATATGTTTTAGCGGACACTATGAAATCTGGCCTGCAACTGCTGGGACACCAGATTCAGGGTATTGCTATTTTGCCAGATTAATTTCACCCCAGAACAAAATATATGTTTTAGCAGACACTATGAAATCTGGCCTGCAACTGCTGGGACACCAGATTCAGGGTATTGCTATTTTGCCAGATTAATTTCACCCCAGAACAAAATATATGTTTTAGCAGACACTATGAAATCTGGCCTGCAACTGCTGGGACACCAGATTCAGGGTATTGCTATTTTGCCAGATTAATTTCACCCCAGAACAAAATATATGTTTTAGCAGACACTATGAAATCTGGCCTGCAACTGCTGGGACACCAGATTCAGGGTATTGCTATTTTGCCAGATTAATTTCACCCCAGAACAAAATATATGTTTTAGCAGACACTATGAAATCTGGCCTGCAACTGCTGGGACACCAGATTCAGGGTATTGCTATTTTGCCAGATTAATTTCACCCCAGAACAAAATATATGTTTTAGCGGACACTATGAAATCTGGCCTGCAACTGCTGGGACACCAGAATCAGGGTATTGCTATTTTGCCAGATTAATTTCACCCCAGAACAAAATATATGTTTTGGCGGACACTATTCTATTTTGCCAGCCACAGCTGAAACCACTGATTTATGGTATTGCTATTTTAGGAATTGAATTTCACCCCAGAACAAAATATATGTTTTAGCGGACACTATGAAATCTGGCCTGCAACTGCTGGGACACCAGATTCAGGGTATTGCTATTTTGCCAGATTAATTTCACCCCAGAACAAAATATATGTTTTAGCAGACACTATGAAATCTGGCCTGCAACTGCTGGGACACCAGATTCAGGGTATTGCTATTTTGCCAGATTAATTTCACCCCAGAACAAAATATATGTTTTAGCAGACACTATGAAATCTGGCCTGCAACTGCTGGGACACCAGATTCAGGGTATTGCTATTTTGCCAGATTAATTTCACCCCAGAACAAAATATGTGTTTTGGCAGACACTATGAAATCTGGCCTGCAACTGCTGGGACACCAGATTCAGGGTATTGCTATTTTGCCAGATTAATTTCACCCCAGAACAAAATATATGTTTTAGCAGACACTATGAAATCTGGCCTGCAACTGCTGGGACACCAGATTCAGGGTATTGCTATTTTGCCAGATTAATTTCACCCCAGAACAAAATATATGTTTTAGCAGACACTATGAAATCTGGCCTGCAACTGCTGGGACACCAGATTCAGGGTATTGCTATTTTGCCAGATTAATTTCACCCCAGAACAAAATATATGTTTTAGCAGACACTATGAAATCTGGCCTGCAACTGCTGGG